>JAHWXV010906680.1:0-11270 GCA_024586415.1 Phrixothrix hirtus
CGGTGAATTTCAACTGCTTTCACACCTTTAGCACTGAGAAAACGAATTACAGAGCGTATTTCACAGTCGGCGGGATTTTCAATGAGTGGAGGCATTTCAAGTATGTACAAACGAATGTAAACACGCTCGGATGTTGCCGTAATGGTGGCTGTCGCTTGCTCGGAGGAATTTCAAAACGGTACTTACTTAAAAAACATGCCTCGTATCATAATTTATAATTTCGTTTTAGTTAGAACCAAAACATATAGGTCTATCGACATATGGTCCGCACCTGTAGTTAGCGCGTTCATCCAAGGTAAACTTGGCTCAATTGATTGTTGGATTTCAATAGGCAAAGACCCCTTCCTTAATTTACTTGTGTAATAATCTGTGATAATTCTATTTGTCTAAAAACTCGATAAAGACGAGGTAAGGTTTGTTTTCATTTCTATTGATTAGTATAAATGCTTATTTTGGTTTTCCTTTGATTAACATAGTTCTTCCGGCATCCTTCGTTTCGAGGCAAGAGTTCACTCTCTACTCTGACATTAGCTACGTTCTGGATTGCTGACGTCCTAGCGTAAGTTTCCGTATCTATGGCACAAGTTTATGTGTTGAGACTTTCGCCTCCTTCTTGTTCTGGTTCAACCGACTCCGTTTAACTACTGGTGCCCCGTTGCCCCGAGCTGTTTGTTGTGCTGTCGTCGTGTGCTATTTTATTTAATTTCATTTGACATTGCGGTGGGATCCTGTTTCTATCCATAATCGGACGACATGAAGGTGAAGCAGATGAGTCCACTTCTGCTGGAAGGATATCAAAAACTAGGTACAATCCAACTTTTTGAATTAGATATTCCAAATATTCATATTTTTTTGTTACTTTTCTGCCAAGCTTTAAATTACTTATTTTTAACAACAATTGAATTAGCAATTATGTAAAGATTTAAAAACTTCTTGATTGAAACGAAGTGTTTGAATTTTATCAGCTTAAAGTTGTACATGTTGTGCCGACATTTGATGTTTATGCTTTTAAATTTACTTATACGGTTTCTACTTTTTAAAACATTTATCTAAACTTTATTTAATTAATTTTGCGTATGTAGTTATTAAGTGTTTACGAAACTTAATTTCAAACAATTTAACTGTATCATTTTTTATGTAATTAATCAAGGCCGATCATTGTAGTTATTTGCATATTGATACATTACTCTTATCTATGCGTCCGCTAACTATTTCTTCAGGTGCACCTAAAGATTTAGCTTTGATCAAATTCATATTAGACAAGCTACCGCAATAGATACGAATTACTGTTACGTAGCTATAAAACGATCGCGATTACACCTACGCGTACACTTGGTCGCCCTATGATCCACACTTTAAAAAGCCTTATCTTTATCAATTTACTGCATTTTATGAGGACTAATCAAGTCAAAATTTTATATATATTATCGAATAATTAATCTTTACTTGTCAAATATTTTATGCACATTTCTATTTTTATGCTTTTAATAAAACCTGCTCATTTGTTGTTAATTAATTCTTTTGATTGCTTTACCTTAATTATCTATATTCTCTTACAGGGTTTTAGTTAGTAAGCTTCAACATTTTATTATCCGAAGAGTAAGTAATGACCCGAGGTATTTTTCGCTGTTTGAGGATGTCGCGGTCATATGTTGTTGAAGTATTCTTATCTGAAACGGCGTGGCGCTTAACCTTTTCTTTTCTTGTCTTGCTAATCTGTACGCTGTAGGTCGCTTCCAAAAATCCACTACCCCATTTGTATCGATCTACCCGCTCAAATCCGCAGTTATATATGGGTATAGACTGTGCACTCCTTATTTGTACTTATTCTAACGCGACGTGTGTGACAGCTGTGGAAATGATCATTACTACAATGGCTTCTTTGAACACAGAGCAAGGTTTAAGTAATCCAATGCTTAAGCTAGTATTTAAATACTGGACCTAAATAATCTAAATACATAAGCATACTTCGAGTTCAAACTTTGCCGTTGTCATTGTTCTTGAGAATGCACAAGGACATATTTTTAATCGCATTGGCAACCCGGTCATTTGAAATTGTTCTTTATTAGTCGTGAGTACTGTGGAAGGTCAACTTTAGGGCCATGGTAGTACTTGATAACATCTCTGACATAAGTTCAAGTGAGAAAGCTGCCTAGCTTCTGATAAACGATCTAATATTCTACTAATGTTTGGTACGGTAAATTTGTCTCCATTTACTTTATTATTAATTATGACTGACCATTTATGTGTACAGATATTGTCCGTTTTTGTTTTCATTATTACCGGAGGTTGCAACCACGCTGATTAGGCTGGTTGAATAATTTTTTGTCTTAACATTTGATCTATCTGGTTCTGTACTTATGCTCGTTGTGTGTATAGTTTTATGTATGCTGAATTATTCCTCAAATTTTGATTCGTTGAAGTATATCCATATCAGCTTCCTATATATGCAATGCTCAATGGAAAATCGGGCCAGCGGTGGGTTCTATTATAATTGATAACTGTACATAGTCAAAGCAAGATCCCATGTCCAATAGTACTAACAATAAGTAAGAAATGGAAAAGGTTAGTTGAAAAGGTTCAAGAAGAGTTTTATGTATTTTGTGAGTGAAATTAATTATAATGTAACTAGAAGTTATTCGTGTATGCCGTTTGTGAAATATTAGGGTGATAGTGTGAGTATAAGTTTTAGAATAGACATATACCAAATCTAGTGCAATTGTCGTATTAAGGAGGTATTACTTTTTATTGAATGAACAAATTTTTATATAACAAGTTGCCTCACTCTTGTAATTTAAATAAGAGGAGAGTGTTTGCTTGTAAAGCTTGTTCTGTCAGCTGCGGTTCTGGTATTTATTGTAACCACAGTAAACAATTTTTACTAGATTACAGGACAAACGTTGTTACTTCATAAACACGAAGTGAAATTTATCTTATAATAAATAATGAACTTTATTATCATTACAAAACAACGAATATTATATATATATATATATATATGTATTGCTGCAGAAAATAGTTTGAATGTATATTTAAGTAATATTTAAGTAAAAACCATATATCTAAGGCAAAACTGTTAACATATTCATCACTGACAAAATTAGCATCAACGTAGTCGAAGGATTTCACTTTTCAGGTTATTTTACCGCTCATTTATCTTTCTAGATGAAATCCATCATGGGTCGCGAGGTCAATGGGCATGTTATTTAGAACAAACAACGACTTTTTATTATGGCCTTATTTATCCCGTGTATAAAGGAATATGTTTTTGCAGAGAGCTTTAAATTAGCAGCAGTCATCCTGGTATTCAAACAAAGTGATATACGTTTAGTTAACAACTACACGCTTATTTCTTTACTATCTATGCTTTACAAATTAGTTGAAAGATTACTAATAAAGGAAATCTTACAATACTTTGAAACAAATCACCTTTTCCCCCCGTATCAGTATAGATTTAGGAAAAAATTATCTACTACTGGTGCTATCACTATCTTTGTCAATAATATTCTCGAAAGCTTTGAGAACAACCTCGTATATTCTGAGGTATTCGTAGACCTCAGTAATGCGTTTGACAGGGTGCCACATTAAATTTTATTGTGCAAAATTTACTTTTATAATCTCAACCCTAAAAGCATATTGCTCATTATGACTTGCTTTTCTGATTGCCAGCAAATAGCAAAGTTCAACAACATATTTTCTACTACATCAAATGTTAAACATGGGGTACCACAGGGATCAGCATTGGGCACTTTATTAGTTCTAATTTATGTGAATTATCTACCTCACTACCTTAGTGATGCAAGTATAACTTTTAAGACTGTGATAAAGCAGTGGCACTAATGCACCTATTAAGAATATAGCAGAGGATAAAACCAATACCTTGGTGTCTCCTTCTATAAACTGCTTCACAATCAATAAGTTAAACTTAAAACTAAAACTCATGATATGATCTGTTCCTAAAAGCAGAATTGGTGTCTGCTTCAAATAGTACATGCGTTGAGTACCTTGGGGTTGTACTTGATCATAGCCTAACTTGGACTCAGAATGATCACCATCTTGCTAATAGCTTTGCAAAAATATTTGCCTCATTTTCAATTTGGCCAGTAGTTAGAGTTGCCTATTATGCTCGAATAAAATCCTGTTAAAATACGGAATACTAATCTGGGGACAGTCTACTTCAGTGCAACGACTGCTCAAACTACATTGTAAAGATGTTAGAGTTCTAGCAAGTTTAGGATGCACAGGCAACTACAGACACTCTCCCACAAAACTCAACAACCCTACATTGCTATACTTATACATGTACGGACGCTTAGAATTCCTGATTAACAAGTCATCACTTTATAAAAAACTATGGCGATATAAGTGACGGCAAGTGGTTAAATTATACAAGAATGTCTTAATCCACATTAGCAGTGAATTTTTACTGCATGACGTTTTCTAATACGTTGCCGAAAGCTGTTGATAGGATTGCGATCTTCTGATTAAGTTCAACTAAGCTGAAACGTGTCAACCCTTCTTTAGGTCTCAGTTCATTCAGATCTTGCTTTGGTTTTTACCTTTAATCGTCGATTTTTGAAAGGATGTTGCTTAAATGTATGATATGATGATAATTTATGTCTGCCATTTAACATTGAGTATAATTTTCAATGTACTGCTTGGCATTGTTAGCAAATTTCACATACAAGTTATATCTCAAATTAATATCAGTCACTTTTAAGCGCCCTATATTCTTATTTTACATTTTGCTTAATTTATTTCATATACCCAAAGTGATTTGTGTAATCTGGGCTTTATACTTTAAATAAAATTGCTGTAAAAAATTATTCGTTAATATGATTAATGAAATTTAATGTGTCCTACTTTGTAAATATTGTATTCACTCCGTGATTATTTTCTCCTTCAAAAACTATTTAAATTTCAAATATGTAACAAATTGTTGCTACAAACATTCAAAGCGATTTATGATTTCCGCTAAAGCCTAGAACCCCATGAGAACATTTCTCCAGGTTTTACCGTGCTGCTAAACTCTCCAGGTAATCAATAAAGTTACTTGCTAAATAATAGTATGGATTCAATGACTTGTAGCAGGCAAACATTTTATGCTGCTTGCTAAAAATATTTCATCATCCAAACCTTTCCCTACTAAATCTGATTGTAAATCAAACGTTGACTATACTCTACGCAGTAATAATTGAGTTGTAGATGAGCAAAGTCCAAAGGGTGTATACCTATAATATATAGTCTCAAGTAATTCCGGCGTGTCCATTTACAGCAGCAATTATATTATTTACTAATAAATGAAAACTAGTGGTAAAAGAAACACCACGATAAAGGTATAAGATAACTATCCCATTTAAAAGCTTTTACTAAATGGATTAATTTTTAAAATGCAATTACTTTCAAACATAAGTCAACCTTTAAAAATGAGTTAACTTGAAATATGAGATTCACACCGAGCCAAAGGCTACTTTTACTCGTAATTAAGATCGTATGATCCAAAATTTCTTTCTAAGCTATAAGGGAAGTTTTTAATCTTAACTTGATATTTATAATTTAAACATTTAGGGATTACCTGTTTCTCTTGTTTTATGATTTTTATTGACAAGGCAAGACCAACAGTGGAGAAATTCAACTAAATTTAAAGCTTTGTGAATTTTTGTAGGCGTTTAACGCAGAAACCTCTTCCTATATCGACGCATTATGAGGGTTAAGGCGCCTTACTATCTTAAAAAGTACTAAAGACTTTCAAAAGCATAAGATAACGTTTTAATCGTTTTAATTACAAGATAGTGCAATTATTGCAAAGAATATGGAGTAAAATTAATAGCTTTTGAACCAAAAAATGAGCTACTAAATTAGCAGTTTTAAAACATCTAGAAAAGTGGCGCACTTTTATTTTCAATAATTCTATAGTTTTTGAGATTTTCGGACAAGTATGCAATTCAAACATCACATGCCAACTTTTTATATTGAAATCATCCACGAATTCAGCATTTTTCAAGTCTTCTTGAATTAACTATATGTTATGTTACATCCACCGTATTTTGTTATACATGATATTGTGGGGCCAATAAACGATTACATAGGAAGCAAATTTAAAATTAAATGTACATAAAAGGTTATAACGATTTCTACAGAAGAAAGAAGCAGTTCTTGCCATATACCGTCAAGTCCGACAAAAAGTGCGCATTGAAATTTTTATGCACTTTTGGAGTTAGAAATAATAACCAGCGTAATACTCACTATCACACTGTATAAAATTTGCTTTAAATATACAATGGAAAATATTTAACTAAATACTACGCTATAAAAATAAAAAATTGGTATTGGCAATCGAAAACCCATTACCACCAGTAGTCCAATCAATAAAATTTAAATAAGCACGAAATAATTATGTTGTCATAAATTTAATAATAATTGCAGTAATTAATAAATGCAATAGTGGATAAACAGGTGGGCTATAGCTATATAGTTATGAGATTAAATGGCAGTAAAATTAGGTTTGTAAGTAAAAAACATGGAAAATTGTAAAATGGATATAGTATCGTAGAAACATATCGTTTATAACATTAATATGCCAAAAAATGACTAAAAGTATTTATTAACAAGTCTATTGATATATTTTTGAAACAGGGGACGCGCTGGGTACTAAATACTATCCTTAGCCAAAATTATAAAAATAAAATGTAGATCAAATGCTTTCACAAGCAAATGTTCAATTGATTAGATAGCATTTTATTAATGAAGTTTCGAAAAAGCTATAATTGTGATAAGATTGAGTTATTAAATCGTCCAGATGTAGAAAATTTAAAAGGTAGATAAATACCAGTAAGATAGGTGAATGCTCCTTTCTATCCAATAAATTATGTTAAAAGTTTTGTTGATTATCAACATGGAATTGTCTAATAATTTAAAATAACAGCAGTTAACACCGCAGAAATAATTGGGGAATCTATTTATAACTTAGTAGAAGGAATTGAATAAATATTTGTAATAGCATTTGAAAAATGTTCTTTAGAAACAAAGAGAGAAACTTGTTGATTTTAATTTTTGAGTAAAAAAATCACGTTAAACACATCTAAACAGCAGAACTATTCATAGAAGATTCTTTGAATTAATCCAGTCCCACCCAGAAATAGCTAATTACATTTTTAAAACAAAAGAAGCTCATAGGCTTTAACAAACCAAATTATAGTCCAATACGACCGCTATTTGCCTATTTTTTTAATTATAAGAAATTAGTACTAAAGAAAGTTTGCCAATTACTTTTAGCTAAAAGTCTTCATACACGGTACAAATTTGGAATAACAATTTAGACCAAATTTAAAAAAATATTTATTTGAATTAAAAGAATCAAAAGAGCAAAAATGTAAATTGATACAGGAATATAGGTTCCATGCTATGAAAATGAATTGGCAGATAATTCCTTACAATGCTTTATACAAATAAATAATATTTTAACACTTATTTATCTTTTCCAATGGACTTTTATAAAAATTATGTTAACATACTATTTATATGTGATACAGTATTTCGCATTAAGCTTTCACTTAGTATCTCATGATTAAACTCGGTTACTATATCGACCCTGATACGAGTTACCTGATTTCTACGTTTGTTCCTCGTTAGTTTGTCCAAAAGCAGACCTTATGTCTGCTATTAGCCAGTAAAGTAGACCTGATAAAGTAACCTATCTAATTCTTACATATAATTTTAATCTGTTATCCCAACTCTAAGGTATTTGATTATCGTTTCTCTTCAATTTTTGCTGTCCAACTCGGAGAACTCTCTGATTTGTACGCCATAAAAGTTGATTCCTACTGTGAAACTAAAGTCATAAACAAGAGAAGTGGTCGTTTCGATTTTTGCTTGGTATTGTATATTCAATCGACTCTTTATCAGCTGCTCCCTTCATTCTCTTATACTGAAGACCAGTAACCGATTTGAAATTTATTCAAACTTACAATTCGCTTGATATAACCTGACTTCCAAAACCATAAAATATATATTTCCAGCAATTACAAATGCCAACTGCTTTTACTATGGTTACTGCCAACACAAAAGAAATAGTTTTACGGTTTCAGTCAACAGTTGCGTCGGTTGAATGAGCCCAATGTTCCGTAAAACAAAACTTTTTATAATTTTAATAATTTCAATGGTTCATAATTAAAAACAATCATTGTATTTCGTTTACATATGAATAACTACAGGTTATAGCAATATCCTTTGTATAATATAAATATGACTTTGATTCAATTACACTTGAAAAGGGCATTTAGCTCTGGTAAGTACAAGCCTTTCATCAATGATCATGTGCATGCTTGGGCTATAACTGTTTCTACAAATATCGAAAAACGTTTACTATGAGTAACAATTCATAATAACAAAACGCTCTGGTCGAGTAAATATTTTAATTTAAAAAGAAGTTACAATAAAAACAGAGGTGTTCGCGACTTGCTACGGGAACAGAATAAACATGTGGTTTTAAGTAGCTCCAAATACAAAAATCACGGGGATTTAAATCAGGGGACCTTGGTGGCCAAGCAATTGGACCAACCGTCCCAATCCACTGATCCCTATTAATACTATTCTGCTAAAATGAGCTGGACACCAATCATGTAAGAACCAGAAATTTTGGCGAATATTTAGAGGCAAATCGTTCAATAAATTCGGTAATGTGTTCATCAGAAAATTTAAATAATCATCTCTACTCAAACTTGTAGGTACTTTCACAGGTCCAAGCAAAATATTGTCAATTACACCTATATAAATATTTATGCTGAATTGTTGCTGATGACTGGTTACTTTATCAGCATACAGATTTTTATCATGGTATAAATAAAAATGGGTATTATGCAAATTAAAAATTCCATCTATGGTGAAGGTTGATTCGACGAAGAATAAAATATGTGAAAAAAAGTTGCGACTTGGATTGTTTTGAATGCGCACTCTTGTGGAAAATTTAACTCGCCTAGGAAAATCTACTTCTAATAAGGTTTGAGCTTTTGTAAAATGGAACAGATGTAAACATTACATTAAATATTTCCATCTTATTATGATTAGGGATGAATTAATATAAATAATGAAAGCAATTATTCAAATTCTTTACTGCAGAATTTAGTCTTACCCCAAGTAAATTTAATATTAATTATTATGTGTCGAACGTTTTCATATATTTTATATATACACCTTCAGCGCAGTCATACTTGTGTTGATGTTGATAAAGAGCACCTTTGTGTAAACAAAATGTTGTTTTGTTTGTTGTCCACCATGTTAGTATTGTAAAAAATTATAAAAGGTTATGAAACAACTTTACTGCACAGTAAATAAAATTGTTAAATTAAAACAGTTTTAATAAGATTAGTTATATAAAATCTTATTAAAACAGTTTTAATGAAACAATTTTATTTACTGTGCAATAAAGATGTTTCATAACTTTTTATAATTTTTTACAATAATGACATGATGGAAAACAAATAAAACATAATTTTGTTTACATAAAGGTGCTATTTATCAACATCAACACAAGTATAACTGCCCCGAAGATGTATATATAAAATATACGAAAACGTTCGGCATATAATAATTAATATTAAATTTACTTGGGGTAAGACTAAATTTTGCAATAAAGAATTTAGATGTAAACATTCTTTATGTACAATATTCCATACAGACGATTTTGGAATGGTGGGATGCAAACGCGTTACACTAATTTCAGTATTACCTTCAATTTCCATTAGAATATTTTCTTCGTGACCTTCAGTAATGTCAGAATGTCGACCTGTTTTACTTTTCTTATAGGCCAGACTCTCTTAATCTTTGATGCAGGGTTGCAAATGTTGAGTGGTGTCGGCGTACTTTTCTGTATATCTGCGTTGCGCTGCCCGAGCGTTACAATGTATTTCGCCACATACTAAATGGATATCTGCATACTCACTATTGGAAAACATTTTGGATTTTATTTATTATTCACAGAAAACGATATGTACAACTAAGTAACAGAAAACTGCGTATTCCATTAATAAACATCAACAATTAAAATTTGTAAATTATTTTTGCAAAGCATACTTCCACTAGAGCGTTTTGTTATTATGAATTGCTAGCCATAGCAAAACATCTTCAAGTAGATTTTTCTCGAAAACTGTGGCGTTTTTCGACTTGAAACAAGAATTTCTTTTAGTTATAAAAATGTAGGAATTATATATACAAATTTATATACTTCAAAGCAAAAAATTAAAAAATTAAAAAATTATTAACTATGATGTGGGTAACTACCCCCATGGTGGGAATTTAATGTCTTCATTTATCTCGGATAATAGAGCATTTTCATTACTCATGTACAAATTTCTGTTCTTTATATAAAGGAGTTCTCGAGAAATTTTAAGAAAACTGCCTAGAAGGCACCATCTTTAAAACTATGTAGCTTTGTTAGGAGGTACTTTCGGATAAAATGATTTAGGTCAACTCGGCATAAAATGAGCTCTAGATTTTAACCTCTTGGTTTGCCGGTTTTGTTTCTGCAACATGTATATAGTACATACGCTTACTTTTTGACATATACACAAATTTCTAGCTTTAACAAACTTGTTTTTATGCTTATGGGTTTATCTTTTAATTAGGTCTATGCTGCTGGAATGCATGTTCATAGCTACATATTGCCAGAGAAACGTGCGGTGGAAATTCCATTCCATTAGAAACGTCAGCTAATCGTCTTTTAACTTTTTTTATCACCAGATTATAAATTAGTTACATTACCTATGCATTTGAGTTAATATTTTTCTCGTATTTAATGATACAACTAGCACCGTAATCAATTTAATTAAAGCAGTTTTACATACAAGCATTGTTGCCTGAAATTATTAACCCGGGAAAATGTCGAAATCAAAGCATACCGCCTGTATATTTAAAATAAATTAAAGTATTTTAGATTTCTATGGCGTTTTATTACACATTAGTAAATCATTATAATTAACGTAACTTAATGAGTAATCAACAATGAAGCAATAACAAATGTATTATTTATAGTGAAAATATTCACATGAATACCTATACAAATCACATGAACGCAATTTAACTATTTTAATATGTTTATTACATAAACATTTCTGTTACTTTGCCGTAACAAAGGTAAACACAATTTGGAATACTATAAATTTAATAAAAATTACGGCAAAAACATCTTGTAAATTACGTTTTCCCACGGATATATATATATATATATATATATATATATATATATATATATATATATATATATATATATATAT
>JAHWXV010906817.1:0-11705 GCA_024586415.1 Phrixothrix hirtus
TATATATATATATATATATATATATATATATATATATAGGATACATAGCACGACATTCGCTTGAAGTTTTGAGGAAGCTGTTTTCAGGTCGTGTGAACTCTTAAAGCGAGATCTGAAGTGACCAACACGGTCACCATATTTGAGCCCATATGACTTCTTCTTTAGGAGATACCTAAAGGAAAGGGTTTTCAAAGATCGTCATCGACCTATTGAGGATTTTAAGGAAAGTATCAGACTGCACGTTAACATCATTCTTCCTGAGATGACCCAGAGAGTGATACAAATCTTTCAACAGCGTCTCCAACTTATATTGCAAACTGCGATCGCCACTTATCTGATGTGATTGTGAAAACTTAGTCAAACAAAACCGTTTTATATGTACATTTAACAAATATATACCATTTTTTTAAGATAGATTTGTTTTTGTTTCTTACTAGCTTTATCAATTACGCTAACCCTCACCAACGTCGGGGCCACTCTCATGTTTTGGTGCAATTACTGTATTTTAAGTAAGCCTAAAATATTTCTAATTAATCAAAGATTTGTTCATTTTTGATATATCTTCAAATTGTAGGAGACCCTTATAGCTCACTATGTACTTTGAACGGTTTACTATAGTTTAAAATTTCTCACTTAAAAATAAAATAATTAAAAAATTCTACTTGACCATTTTGTCAAGTGTGAAAATTGTTCCCCGATTATAAACGGACAGTTTCTAACGTTGAATGCACGTATTAACTAAATATTAATTAAAGGAATTTGTCTTACCCCATTCTGTTAAGTAATTTGCTAATTTTCTATAGTACAAATTCATTATGTATACCAAGGATGTATAAATTACGCTAGGAAATGGTTGAAGCTGTGAAGCAATTGGTGAGGAAGAATTTTTTAAATAATCATCAATCCAGAACGAAGACAACATAATGATAAAAGCTCCTAACATACATAAGAATACCAGAGGAAAAGAAGCACAATACATCTAGAAACAAACAAAAATTTCTAAAATGGAATATTTTATCAATAACTAGCATATATACCTTAACATTTGTTTTCCATCTAGGATACTGTGGTTGTATACGTCCATTTACACCATCGACTCCCATATGTCCATGAAAATTTGCCCTTGGTTCATCTAAACTTGTCATTCCTATTGTTCCCCATTCGAATGCTAATTCATTAGACCTTCTTTTCCACACCTGGAATATTGTATTTTTACTTTCGCTTATCATATATGAAGTATAGGTAAGAGAGAAGGTATTGTTTTCGTCCAAAAAATTTAGTGAAAATACATGTTTTCGGATTCCCCGAGTTCGAAAACCTCGTTTTTAGAAATTTGTTTATGTGTGCGTATGAATGCGTGTGCGTATACGTGTGAGTGTACGAGTACGAATGCGTGTATATGTGGCTGCCTGTGTCCGTGAACAAGATATCTCGAAAAGAAAAATTCATAGATAAACAACATTTTATATTTATGTTTATAACCATCCGGACACATAATAGCAATAATTTAACCAAAATCGGATGACCGGAAGTAGCACATTACTCTAGTCATTTTTTGGTGTTTCGTGATTTTTTTGAAATCAGGTCAAAGAATTTTGGAAACTTACTATATTTCTTAGCCATTTCATGCAATTTTATATAATATAGGCGGTTTCTTAAAAAATTTTCCATAACTCGAGTAACCGGAAGTACTTTTACCGTTTACTTTGAATAAAGTTACTATAAAACTAAAACTAAACTAAATGAAAATTTACATTTGAGGTGATAACTACATTTTTATGCAAAATCCCAAATCGAACAAACGGAAGTACCACTTTATTTCTGTCATTTTTAGATATTTTCAGAATTCTTCGTTTTGCGCGATTTTCTCAAAATCGTTATAACGATTTTTTTAAACTTAGTATATTTATCAGCTACTTAATTCCAGCTATTTCTCTAATAATTTTTCGAAATTGGAGTATTCATTGTTAACAACATATCACAAAAAGTAAACATGATATAAAAATGTAATTTTATATTTTATTTTTTCTACATTCTACACATGTAGCGGAAAGGATTTAGTTAAAATCGAATCACCGAATATGACACTTTATTCTTGCTATTTTTAAGTTTTTTTGCTATTTTCTCGAAAATGACTAAAATAATTTTTTTAAAATTTGGAATTGTTCTTTTACCTTTGATGCCCTTTTACGTGAACTTTTTGGTTTCTGTATAAAAATTCGCTGGAGTGAGCTGTTGGAGAAAGTCTCTGGAGTTAAGCAGAATTTTGCCTGTGCAGTAATTTGGATGGGCGACCGTTGCAATTATCGTTCCCAAAATAAACTGGTTCTTTTATTAATACTTCGACGTTAATTTGGAAAAAATACCTTAACATTATAATTCTATGTCTATAGAAACTTAGGACGTATCATTAGTTTCACAAATATTGTCAAATATTGCATATTTCGTGCAATTAATGAATGTGCAAAAGTAGTGATCTGCAATATTCAGCTTAATTTTCATTGTGACGACATTTCGGGTATCGCATGTATATAAAACGATCCAACTTCTTTTTTTAAGAACCTGAGAACTTTAATACATTTATTTACTGTAGAATTGCGTTATTAAATGGCAGTGGATTGACAAAAATATTACTTCCGGAAGACCCGCAAAATACTTTTCAATGGTCGCAATCGCTTCTTTATTTAACGAAGAACGCTTATCAGCAAGGGATGTTTTGAGATTTGGAAATAGATAAAAGGCGAAGGGAACCAAATCTGATGAACAGGGTAGATGTTCTAACAATTCATACTTTAATCCAGTAGGTTTACCCATTACCATAATACTTTTGTAAGTAGGGATATTATATTGATAAAAATGTTTCTTTTCTTTTGGAAACCGGGTCCTTTTCACAAAGTTTTGATCTAATTGTATAAAAAGTTTGTATAAAACTTAATTTGTTAGTTGGTAAGGCTTAGTTGTCGCTAATTAGGGTAACAGCAGTGTGATGTTACGCATTAGCTTATAAGCATTATTGTGGTAGACAGTTGTACAGAACATTGTAATAACTTGCATATGCTAATAAACGGGCGATTTGGTCATTATGCTAGAAGCAGATATGACAATATCGCCGAATCTAGTTGATCGAAAAGTTTTGAATTTTGCGGTTATTCTTTTGTCTTTTCCATGGCATGAATAATAAAAATTTCCTTTAGTCCCAAAAATTGCCGTCATTGCGTTCTTTAGTGCAGAACAGCTAGCTTTTATCCATGTTTTGAATATTCTTTAATCTCTGACGTCTTGTAATGAATCCAGTTATTAAACAATGCACAAGGTCAACTTTTCTCTTCAAACGAATTAAACACTCGTGATAAATGCGCATTCGAATGCGTTATGATTAATTGTTAGCACATACGGTATACATCTATCAGATGTCATTCTTTATGTCTATGGGTTCAGCAATTTCTTGCACGACTATTTGTAGGTTTTTCATTACAATAACAAGAATTTTCCAAACGATTCCTAATGTTGCCGTAGATTTTGGGTTTTCACTGTCGAGCGTTATCTTCCATATTTATGCGACCACATTAAAACTCACATATCCACATACTAGATTTTGAAGAATCAGGTTCTCCTAACACACTAACCATTTCGGTATGAATTTTTACTCCCTTAAAATTTTCTTCTTCGAATAATTCAATTTTAAATTTGCGATTTTATTACACGCCGACTTCGAATGACTTGTAAACAAAGAATTAATTGGCAGATCGAATTGTAATTTCGCAGTGCTCATTCTATAGATGAAGCCATATGTAACCAACTAAAATTTATACTCCTGCTATAGAATAGTCGATAACACACCTCATGCTTTTTAAACCGTTTTCGTATAGTCATATTTTACTGCAACCGGTTTTTCACATCAGTATATTCACATTTTACTACATCTGCAAAAGTAGCTGGAATCTTTTTGTTCAATATAACCTGTAATAGAAACCCGCTACTCATTAGGATCAACGAAAGTCTGCCTTCAAATTCGCTAACAAATAATAATAGCCATATGATGAATGCTAGTATTGTTGCGCAGGAGTAAAACATCCTTGTGTAGTTTTACTCAGTGTTTTTATCTTACACAATCTCAATATATGCAAGAGAAAATATTGTAGTATTTCTATCTTTAAAATCAACCCTTAGAATTTTTGTAAATCCGGATTGTGACACTTTTGTTGTTTTTTGGGGTCGCTTCGCCTTTACATCGTCATTCCCTTGATTCGCATTTACTCTCGGGATCATAGAATACAAATATTGTTTTATATCCATTTAATTATGTTTGGAATTTTCACCATACTGCTCTAAAGATGCGGAAATGCATCAGGCGCGTTTCCACTCTATATCTGCAAATTAACGTGCAGTTCTAATTTTGTTACAATTTCCATAGCTTTTAATCGGCGGTCACTCAATACTTTCTTTCCAATCAGGGAGAATGCTTGAGCAGTGAATAATTCAACTGACCGTTCATCCAAAGTGGAACTATTTTACCTATTATTATACTATATCATAGTGATGGGGATCATAATCCAAAAGTTTTTCAATATGATCTAGCAATTGATGTTCTTTAAACGGAAAATTTACAACAGCTTTGTTCTTAATTTTAGGTGCTTTATAAACATTTCAGACACCTATTAGTAAACTCGCTGTTAATTAACAACTAAAGCTTAGGTGCACGCATACTCATATTTCAGAGTAAAACAAAAAAACATGGGGACCTAGAGTAGCACTTTAGAAGTAATCAGCAACTTTAGAGTTCCTCGTTGAAATTAATGTATATATGTATATATGTATATATATGTATATGTATATATAAGGGGTTACGTAATTTATTTATTTATTTATTTACTTCAATAAAAAAGATACAATTGAAGTAATACAAAATATTATTTGGAACAGAAATAAGTCTTATCCAACTCCAATTTCAACAAATTTATTGTAACTAAGACGGAACCACTAAATTTCATTGAATACATATATTTGATATCTATTCAAAGTGACCCTCCATTTACATTGATATATTTATTTCAACGTTTCTTAAAGCGCTTTTCTTTTAAGGGCACGTTTACTTTAGGTAAATAGAATGGTTGATTGACCCGAAGGTCAAATATCATGAGAAGTGACTTCCTAAGCAGACTAGGTAAGTGTAATGTCGAATCGTCTGCTTATTATCGCTTAAATCACATGTTATCATTCGAAGCGACATTACCAATTTTTGTCAGAATTTTATAAATTTTTATGATCGAGTCTGTATGTCGAGAGATCGATAGAGGTTGTTTATTTGTCACGACTTTATAATTGAGTGTTTACAATTATTTAGTTGATCGAACGGCTACCTAATTATTTATTTATTTAGGGTCAACGGTCAACCAATTTCGTATGGGGTAGTTCTAGCATGCAGCTTAAATGATACGTGCAACGAGTACAATTGTCTACCTTTTACCTGGTGTGTTTATTGCTAAAGAAGTTTAAAATTTATTTTTTAAATACGACTAAAAATTTGTCATTTGGGTGTACTACATAACAAAATAAAACAATATAAAAAAAAGAAGTAATTAGATTAATTAAAAGAAATGATATTGAAAATATTTAATTTACGGCTTGATATTATCAGCTTACAAGATCGAAATTTTATATTTGCAGAAAACAAGATATTTGATGTTAAAAGGTTACTTTATTACTAAAGGGATTAAGTACATTGTCTAACTAAAGGTGCGAAGCTGCAGTTCACCTGTGTTTTGAATAAAAGAATTTCTGAATGAATACTCGAACCGTAAGCCTTTATTTGGATTTAAATAGATCAATTTTCTTAAATACGTAATTGAATGTCTTCTGCGATTTCGCGTTTCGCATCACTCTGGAATTTGAGTTAACTTATTCCTCTGAAAACTAATCTTTCTATTGTAGTAGCAGATTTCTGGTATTCAATTCCAACACTGTGTTTATTTCACAGACGGATTCTTGTGGAAATTGCGGAATTTTGCCACCTACTTTCGTAGGTGTAACAAATTAATTATAATTGATTCCTTCTTTAATTAGTTTGTCGATAATCTGCTGACCGGATCGTTGGCTGAATTAACTGTGTTACTGTAACTTTGCGATGATTCTTCGATTCTAGCTAATCAGGAAAGACGAATATTTTTGGTTGTCATGAGTTTATATAACCATTTCTATTGTTTGTTTACGCAATATAGTGGTTTGCATTTTGAATTTAAACCAATGAGTTTAAATTTTGTTGTCAGTTAGTTGCAATATGTGGCTCTCACGTTAATTTATACAATTCTTGCCATTTTACGGGAACCTATTATTAGAATTTAGCTTAGGGATCTCTTCAGAAAACTTGTTGTTTCCATGCAAATTTTTAATATTCTTTCTATTGAGAAGGTCATGCATTACCTGGGACTTTCATATTTGTATAAGATATCTACCGACTTCTATCATTTTCACAATCTAGTTGAAACTGCTATTACAACAAGTTAATGTACATTAATGGTTAATTTACTTCAATTGTGTCTAAGAACTTTTATATGTACAATTTTATTTATACTTAGACGTGTTGGTGCGAATTAATATTTTTATTTTAATGATGGCATCAACAACGTCTGCGTCTAGCATCATATTGAACATCCTCACGTCACACGTCTCATGTCACCCCATGATGACTGAGAAATAGGATGTGCATGCGACCTGAGCAGAAACTAACAGTTATTTAATCTTCGTTTCGCCAGTATCCATTAGTAAAACTGTAAAGTATTACACGTTACTTTCCTTTGTGTTTAACTTTAATTGAGTCCAGTTAATTCGCATATTAAATTGAAAAACCTCGTACATACGTATGTTGTGGCTCTTCATAAAATTATGGAACAAATCATGAATTTTATAAGTAGTTTCACGCTGACTAGAAATAATATGAAAATTGTATTGCAGCACCTGGAATGCTCTTAATTGGGTGCATTTATAGCTTTATCTAGGTTATTATTTTCTAAGAAAGTATTTCATGGAAAGGCGTATACAAATTATTACCATATAAATAAGTATGAGAAAATTTACGGCTTTGATTAAACTTTTATTTGTTTTACTTAATCATTATTGAAGATTTTGAACACACTTTGAGGGATTGACAGATTATGTGAAATGCATTATAAACGAGAAAATGTTATATTGCAAAAGAATAAATATCCTAGATGTTAAAGAAAAACAGCAAAATGGTTAATACATTTTGACTTGTTTGTTGTACAAATAATACATTGTGTATACTTTCTTAGTAGTTATTTATTATAGTTACGGGAGTCTACGTTTGAGTTTTAAGGGCGAAAATTTATTTCCTAATATTTTAACGGATACCTATATAGGAGTATAATTTTTAAATAACTAATAGCCTCAAGAATTTTAATATGAGTATTTTGTATGTTGTAAATGTTCTTGTTGAGAAATGTAGGCCTGTTGAGTTTTAAAACGCTGGGGAATAGATAGGAGTTCATTGCGGACAAACGAATGAATGAATGCGTGTCGTCTGTAAGAGATAAATGGAATTCGTTTTGGAAATGTCGCATTAGAAAAGTTTTCATAATTGATCATTCTGAATTCTGAGGTGGAACAAGGAACTGTCTTTTTAAATTATCAAAAGTATTTGTTCTGTTTTAAACTGACAGAATGTTAAATGGCAATTTAAATAATAGGTTTTATGTGATTTCCTAATAATTTCATAATCCAAAGTTGAACTTTAAAAGTTATTTATTTTCCAATAAAAAAGTACGATATTGAATTATAAATAGTTAATTTTTAAAGACTAAATTTACTTACCTCTAAAAATACGGTTACCCAAACCACGTTAAAGATGCAAAAGAACGGTACAGTCTCCTTAGAGACTAAGGCTTGTAGAAATCCAAGGCACATAGGGATGAGAAGAGATGTTGTGTAGAAGCCCAAAAATGTAAAATAAAGCGCAACTGCTTCTCCAAAGTATAACCTTATTTGCTCTGCAAAAAATAAATGACTTTTTTCAGTAACGAGTTTCACTAATCTTTTAAGAGAAGAGTGTACACTAATGAAGTTGTCTGCACTGTAAGCCGTTACTGTAATGGAACAATAAGTTCCGCAAGAATAAATCCCTCATCTGTTTATTTTTATCAAGGTAATCCTACTAAACCGAGAAACAGGAATAAGGGAAATTTTAAATTAATCTCAAAGATTTTTAAAATAAATTTATACATGGGAATGGAATATATTATGTAAAAATAAATTATTTAAAAAGAAATAAGGCGCAAAAAGCAATTTATTTTTGTTTGAAATACAATCAACTATTCGATTTCAAAATTCTCTTCGGAGAATATCAAGTCGAGTAAAAGAAATAAACTGAATATATTAATACCTAATATTTCTTGTCAGCTATCAGCGCGATTTAACTTGAATCGTACCCTAACTGCTCGTTTCGGTAATTTGAATGCAATTTGAATATTATAGCTATGGTGTTAGCCCCTAACATAATAGTTGTAAATGGAATAGCGTATAAAATTAATCGCAAACATCATTTACTGTTTATTGTGATTGAATTTATCGAACATTGTTACTTCGTAGAGTTATTTGCATAATAAGTAACTACCACAAGTTTGAAGCCTTATGCTGTACTATATGTAAAATGGCAATTTTTTCAAGAAGAACTAGATTGTTATTTCCTCGTCCTATACCAGTTCGTTTAAAAATTTGAATAAAAATGTGAAATTTATTAATTTCAGTCTCTTTGCACTTGCATTTCATAAGATTGCAGTTTTACCAATTTATTTATCATTCTTTAAAAACAAATTCATTTCGTGATACTTTTACACGATAAATAATTAAACAAAAAAGACTCCAGCGTCAGTAGCTTTGATATTGATTGGTGGAATGACATTTTTCTAAAATTTCTAATAGACACCAAAGTTACACAAAACTGTTTTGTTGTGTATATTTTAGATCTTTTAGCGATCAGAACGTTAGCCCTATGATACGTAAGATCCGATTCCAAGTCAATGAAAAATCAGCGAGTACACTTTAACTATAAAACCTCTCTGAAATAGAAGTCCAAGTCTATGGTTTAGAACCCAGGCATTACCTGTTGGTTCTGTACGAAGTGTGTCCGAATTCTATCCGATCTGTGTCCATAAAATCACCTATCGCTATTGTGCTGGTTACGACAGGTGACATCCTTCAAAATAGTCCCCACTTGACTGTACGAGCGACTCAACTTCTTCCACTTCTGGAAATGTGTCGGAAAATCAGTTTTTGGAATAGCTTTTGAGTACACGTGTCGGATTTTCTTGGAACTATGTTGACATCATCAAATCGCTTCCCTTCGAGTGGTAATTTTAATCTTGGGAAAAGCCAAAAGTCACAGAAAACAATATCGGGACAGTACGGAGGTTGACGAAGCTGCATTATGCGGTATTTTGTCAAAAATGTATGCTCCTAATGAGCTGCGGAATTATCGTGATGAAGAATCCAACCTCCGCTGGCCCAAAAATTTTTTCATTACATCACGCGATATTTTCAATAATTCAAGATAGAATTCTTTATTGATTGTCTGATCTGTTGCAGCAATTTCATTATGCGCAACACTTTGATAATAAAAAAAATCAATCAACATTGTCTTGACATTGCTCCGACTTTGCCCTGCTTCTTTTTGTCGTGGCTCAGATGGAAACTTCCACTGAGAAGACTGGATCGTACTCGTAAACCCATGATTCATCACCAGTGATGATCGTTTTGAGCAAATTTTCATAATTGCTTACCATCTTCAAATTTCCACGAACGATTTCCAGGTGAAGGTTTTTCTGATCTCTTGCCAAAATGTTGGAGTGAATTTTACAGCAACACGATCCATTCCTAAATTTGCAATTAAAGTTTCCGAACTCGTACCTTTTTGGGATATCAAGTTCACTCTCCATCTCGCCAACAGTCAAACGACGATCGCTCTCATACGTAAGTCGCATGCGTTTGATCGTTTCCAATCTTTCTGTGTTCGAAGCACGACCAGAACGAGGATCACTTGCCACGGCCGCATTAGGCGTTACGCAAACCAACGGCACTGATGGCCGCTAGCTCTACGGAGTAGGATGGGTTCCCGATAAGTACACCAGTACCGTCCGCGCGCTAAAAGAACTCGAGATATAGGAAAAAAAGGGCGGTACTGCTCTATATTGCCGCTCAAGGTGTGGAACGATCTTTGAAATAGGTACAAACAGTTCCTTGATCTTTTGTGATTTTGTCCCGGGGTTGCCTTTCATTGAGGCCCCAAATATTAATATTAATTTTGGTCGTGATCTAAAGGGGGAACCTTGATTAATACATATCCTCTGAAATGCAAAGTTTTATCAATTAACTTAGTCTACTGTCACAATAAAAGGCTAATTAAATGATATGACATATCTGTTGATAAAGAAGTGGCTTATTTAGCGTGCACACAATACAACAGTTTACAAAAACAAGTTACAGATAACTTCTCCATCCCTTGAATTTGGCCTTATTCAAGAGGCACGGGAAGGACTATTCAAACTACTAAATAATAAAACTAGGGTTAATATATGTACTGAGATACAGTCAACGCAGGTATGCGTCCACGATTTAAACGGAAGGTATGTAATAATGAGTTCCCTTCGCACGGGAAGGTTTAAGCTGGCCTCTACAAGGGGCTGGCAGCTGGGATGTGTCTTAAATTGACTTCCTCGCCGATACGAGTTGATAATTCACTTACGCCTTTCACAGGCCGACAATAAAGAAGCCAGAGACAATAAAAATAATAGGGGGTACCTTAGTTTGTTTCGTTAAATTACCGGGTTGTTAGATTTCCAAACACCAAAATCGTCCGTCCTGATTGATTTATTGGTTCCTGCATCCTCAGAAGAACGTAATACGTTCAAAACGCAGCTACCGGGGTAGAACGAGCAGGTGAATATCCAGAGATCCGTTATCCAATCTCTTAGGCCTGGTCTTCCGCCACACTAAATTATGCGGAGTCCTAAAACTCACACCCGAACGCTTGAGATAAACAGCCAACACACACACGATCGGTTTTCACACCAACTACGCGACGAATCCGTATCAATTATAAATGTCGCCGAACTCTATCAGACGTGAAAATTTCATTTCTCTGTCACCTTTACTGTAGTTATTAGATTCTTGATCGACACAGACGTGGAAAGCGTGTCTATCGTGTTTTTAATCCTACAGGAAACTTAATTATTTATTTTTTTTGTCTTGTCAACAACGCCGTTTCCGAAAACAGATGGCGGCAAATTTAAAAAAGATTTTGTGCATTAGGCACAGAACTCCAACAGAATCTGATACATTGTTAACAGATGTGGGACAATATTTAAACCGTGTTGTCCATGTATTCATCTCCAAAGGCATTTTTCATCATTTTAATCGTTTTTGCGCATGCTTTTCAAGTTTGAAACAAAATGCTATTTTCATTGACAACAATATGCGACGATAACAAATATTGCACTGTAGACAAGCACGGATTGCTCACGTATCAGGGAGTGTCCAGTCTAAGGTGTAATTAACGAACCTACAATTCCACAGATGGCACTCGGGAACCTTAATGGGAAATTATAGACATAAGTCTGATAGTATTAGACAAACCTCGTATATATATATATATATATATATATATATATATATATATATATATATATATATATATA
>JAHWXV010906832.1:0-16055 GCA_024586415.1 Phrixothrix hirtus
GAATCGGTCGCAAATAAAATTTAAATTTGCTAATCAAATAAATCGTAAACAATTGTTCAACGATAAAGGCGGGAAAAGTAAAAATATTCAAAAATTCAAATTATTAAATTAATAATAAATAAAAATTAAGAATTCCAAAAAAAGTTATAGCATATTTATATGGCACGCCCAAACGTGGGGCTGCAATTGAAAAATTCACAAATCAATTTCAAATACAAAAAAGCTGTCTAAAAAAAGACATAGCAATATATATATATATATGGTAACTAATTAAAATTTAATGGGTAAACTACCAATATCATTTTTGTATTTAGAATTATAAGCAACGATTTCACAGGTTGCTACCAATTCTTAACAATAATTATAAATATTCAGAAACTCCCAGTTCACGCTTTTAAAACAATTTACAACATCAGCTTTCCCATGGGAATGTTTATGCTTCTAAAAATAAACGTTAACCACCGACCCCCCTTTTCCAGCAATCTCAAGGTAAAATTTCATCGAACAAGCAGTTGAAATTAGACTTCTCGAGTAAAAGCATGCAATAGAGAGGCGTGACGTTAATAAAGTAGTGAGGCCATGTAAAAGTTCATGAAAGCAATGAATTAGTTACCATTAGCAAATATCGAATACCTGAATCGTGGTGAATTAGGCAGGTTAGCGCTGTAAGCGAATTTGTAAAATTGAGTCGAATTTCTTTATCCCCGTTCAAGATTTGGCCATAGGGCTGTAGAACGTCTAGGAAAGTACCAACACGTATGCTGTATTTATGAAGCACAGGAGGAATTGGGGCCTACTGCCAAAAGTCACGTAATCCGATTTAAGTACAAGTAAGTGATACATTTTGGATAATTTCCTTCCACCCTATAAGTCATAGAGCTTCACTGGGGAATCCAACAATCAACCCCCTTTCTCGTAACGTAGTAATAAACCGCCGAGAGATCTACTTCAACCAAGTAGCAGCTAGACAATTTGTTCTTGTTGTGTGAGATTTAATCAACGAACCGAAAATATATATTTAATTTAAATAATTGCCGTAAATTAACGCCACCATTAGAAGGGGCCAGTATTTTATTATTATTAATTAAGGTAGTCTTTAGAAATCAAATCCAGGGGGTCTCCTATTTTGCAATTTTCTTGATTAAGTAATTGATCATTTAAATGTTTTTGTATTGTCTGTATTATTTGATGTTATCGTCATTATAAGTGACTTATTCAAAGCAGACATCTTATTATTTTACTGTCTTAAATAAGTTTAGTAGTAGTTAATAACAATTTCTTACCGAAAAACGTTAGACCTAAGTAAGTAAAACATTTTTAGTTGTGAGTCTACCTCGAATTGAGTTGAAGCGCCTAATCAGTGGAGTACGCTAAATATTTAACTAGTGAGTATACCATAATAACAGTACATCCTTCCTGTTTTGAAACAGGACACTTTACCGTACCATTTCCGAAGTTCTAACCGTCTAAAACAATTATGGTACAGTGGCATCCATAAATCGCGGCTTTTCCCCGACTTTTGACGTTTGTAAATCATTCCTGAATTGTTGCCGAATTATTTTCAGTATAGACGTAAGACCCCCCCTTGCTCCACTGTAGTGGTCGGAGAAAACTAGCTAATTCAGAAAAATTAACATCCTTGACAACTTCTGAAGCGCAAGAAGCGTTCAGGCTCGTTATAGTTTATACTCATATTTACTGTTAATGCTATGAATCATACATTTTTTTAGTATCGATTTAAAAGTACCCTAAATAATCGTTGTTGAGTTTCTTGTAGATTAATCCAAATCACGTAAAATTTCAACATTATAAAAATTAAATAAACTTACACTTATTTCATTTCTCTAAAAATTATGTAGCTTAAATAGTATATAACGATATTTTAAATCGAACAATTTCCTAACTAATGACAAAGGTAGCTTCGGAAATAATAGACTTATGTAAGTGTAAAGATTACGTCCGCGAAGCAAGCATAAAAATTTCAAAGCTATTGAAATAAATCAAAATGTACCATACGAATCGTGCCAATAAAGGTTTTTATTTGAAAATAGTTTTAAAATTATAAAAATACAAAATAGAATAGGGCCACAGTAAAATTAATTAGTCGAAAACCCAAGGCATTGTACGAAAAATTATATTATATTTGTTTTAGAATATCTGCATTGAACATGTTACAAATTTTAAAACAAACTTAATTATATTAATATCATGTCTGACATGTAAAATAAAATAATTTAAAATCATGTGTTGTTAACAAATAATTTTGGTAGCAAGCAACAAGTTTAAAAATTAAATCTTAAATTGTCACAGCTGACTTAAAATTGTTTTGTTATTTCAACAAACACGTCCTATGCAAACATAGCGTGTTTTTATATTCATCTCAAATTACACTAGTACGTACGTGTTTGCTATCGTTCCATTCTTAATTTCCTTTAGTAGACAGGATTGTATTTAGAGCAAATTATACCATTTAAATTTCAAAATTTAAAATTCGTTTTTGAAAAATTATACGAAAATTGTGCGCTACAAGTCATAAGGTACCCACAGTTTGCGCGGTGTTACTTGTTTTGGGACGCCCTGGGTATATTTAAGCGATCTTTTATTCATAAATTATTAAATAATTAAAATCTTATGCTGATTTGAAAGGAAGTCTAATGATATTTTGTTATTTATTAAAATAATTTACATTTTCTGTTAATGACCTTGTTATTAATTTAATATTTTGAAACTTTGCTACAGTTGGAGGATAGAAATACAAATTAGGCAAGACAGAATGCGTTAATCAAGTACTAATGATCTTTAGCAGTTGTAATGGAATATTTAAAAAAAAAAGATATCCATAAGGAACGGTTACTTTATCCACATCTTTTAATTAAATACAAAAGCATAATATTAAAGAAATGTTAATTTACGCTTTTTCAATGTTAAGCTTCCGCAATTAATAAAAAAAATTAGAATAAAAGGACTGTTCAAAGATTCATACAATTCTACTACTCTCTACGGATTTCTCTTTTCAAATTTTTAATTGCAACAGTTAACAATTATTAATATTTGATTATCGCATTTTGGGTTGCCTAATCCCTGTGCGAATCACCCATTTAATGCAAACGATAGAAATGATTTTTATGCGAACTTGGGCTTTGTTTGGCTTGGATAGTTTATTTGGACCGAGTTGCATGTTTGTAATTATAGAATTGATTCCTTAGCATTAATTTGAAATATTATTGTCAAGAACGAAAAATTTATTTATCGCAAACTTTTATTAATTAAATTTCAAATGTATTCGTTTTAAAAATTGACTAATTATAATATATTTCAAAATTTGGTTTGATTGACAACTAAAATTTCAAATATTAGCACACCATAGCAAAGTATTATAGTAGAAAAGTTCTCTCCAGCTAATTTTTGTCTAACTTACTATCAAATAAAAATCGATTGTGTTAACTCTTCAAAAATGTATCAGAAACCGTGTTGTAAATAATGCTTTTTCTGTAAAAACCAAAGTTAATTTAAAAGTGGCTTGTACTGCCACATTGATGACGTATTTACGTGATAGTTACAAATTAAGGGAGTTTAATTTGGTATTTAAATTAGGTTGACAGTGAAATGAGTTAACGAGATTACGCAGCGCTATCTACTGACATCTAGTTTATAAGTTGCCAACCTGTTTCTAAATATTTACCAGGTATGTTGATCGTCACTTTCCAATATATTTTGCTATAACGCCACGATTATGCTTCACAACATGCCGATTATGATTCTAAACGGTATACTGTTATAAAACAGATTAAAAGCTTGATATCAAATTGTCGTAATTGGTTGATAGTTGTCGTTACCGCAAAAAATAGTGTATGACACACGATCGTTAAGTGCCTTAGTACAACAAGTCTCGAAAGTAAGCAAAACTCGATCCTTCGGGTTTCGTTTCTTTAACCTATTCTCAGCCTGTTATAAGGCACTTACCCATCTTGTACCGTACTATAATATAATGGTATTTAATTCTATAACACTTTATAATATATTTTGAAAGTTTTTATAAAATATGAACCTAGTACTATCAAATCAACTTTTGTGAATCGTCATAGTATAGACTTTTTTAAGGGAAAAACAAAGAACTAGTTCTAATAAAATACTTCTAGAATGCTTTTCTTGCCCCTCGTCCTTGAAAAATCATAATACTTAAATTTCGATGAATCGCATGGATTCTTAAAAAACAGCTCGGTCGATACTATTCCCAAAACCATGAATTTACTTACAACAAAAGAGTAGATACTATTCATAAGAATTCCACGCTTTAATAATTATAAACAAATTGAGAATTAACAATCGGTGAGCAATTTTCACCGGCAGTAATTGGAATTATTATGAAATATTGGCATTGTTAATAATTTTGACCTATGTTTAATAACAGTATTTTATAAACATAGTAAAAGAACAACAGAAAAGCTATAAATGCTATTAGTAAAACTTATAAACTTCAATTATAATCAAAGCAATTCAAGTTCTATAAACTTGAAAAATATCAACAAATGTGTCAAGGAACTGATTAGGAAAGCTAATAATAAATCGTTGAAATAAAAAAGCCATCAGTACCAAAAGCACTTTTTAATCGATCTCTAAATTACAACGAAATAATATCATGTAATAACTAAAAACAGAGCTTGGAAATTCTATGTTGTAATTTATAGCTGTAATGCCAACTTTTTAATTGCCATATTAATATCATAACAACTTATCTTTTACTAGTAAGAAAAAAACAATTTTTTAGAGAAAAAAAATAGTTATTTATGTAGCTAGGGCGAAAAGTTACTCATTTTATCATGGATGTGAGAAGACACGTCGAGGGATAAAATAAACTTTCATGTCGTATCACGTACAGGATTTTTTTTCAATTTAATTGAAAAAGCTCAGGAATCTAAAATAAAATGTAAATTTTCAATTTTAAATAATTTAACTAAGCTGTTGCTGTGGGGATGATTAGAGATAAAAAGTGTCACTTTATAAAACTTAAATGACAGATGGAAAATTTAAAAAATTTAAACGTTAGGGGTACATTAAGAGTGCGTTAGAGTTTCGCTAAGACTTTGGACGCACCAGTCAAACTACAGTTGAAGTCGCTCGGTTATTAGGTAATCATACAATGTGACTGTAGGTAAATGGTCACCTTTTAACTTCTAACAGTAGTTCGAATCGCGGTAAGGTTGGTAAAATCATAATAAACTATAATTTGAAACCACAACAGTGGTGCATTTTATTTTATTTTATCATCCGAGAATATGTATAAATGGACGCATTACACAATGAATTGCTCTAAAAATGGAAGTCTCTCTTTTAAGTTTCCAGCCTAAATATGAGGTTATAGTGCTATTCGTCACATATATGTGACGAAAATAATTTGTTTACCAAGATGTTCGAACTTTAGAAAACCAGAATGACCATAGTCGAAATATTACGACTGAATATCGAACGCGCTCTATTTCACAAATTAAATCTGTCGACAAAATGTGTTTATGTCCTTGGTTACACCGTAGAAACGTATCAAATATTTACCAGATCAAAAATTAACTACGATTTGTGAAAGAGTGATTTAGAAATTGATAGATTTTATAATTAATTTAAAAATTGCAAAAATAGTATATACCATATCTTATAGAATGCGTGTTTTTTACTCATCCTGTACAACTCATAAAAAACACTTGCATTTCACGACAAGCAAAGCAAAGATTTAATTTTATATGAACAGTATGTTATTGCATACCTTTCAGTACAATTACAAATTAAATGATTAAAGAGTCTGTCAAAAAGACAGTACTGAACTCAATTGGTGAAATTATACATTAATTGTAAAAAATTTAAACAAAAGCTACATACCCAAAAAAGTATTGCCCATAAATTAAATCCAAAATTGTAATTGTTTTCAAGACAGAACATGAATTGTTAATTACCATAGTTGTAGAAACACTATAAACAGAAATTGAAACGTCTCTTTTGAATTTAGATGCAGGTAATGAACAAAATATCCAAACAGATGTTGGCCAAAGCAATTTTAAAAATGTATAGCAAAATTTTGAGACATAAAGAAAGAAATTTAGAAATTAAATTAGTTAATACGGAATAAACTTGCATATGTTATCAACAAACCTGCAGATTTCTAATTTTCGAATAAAGAAATGTGTTAAATACCAATATGTGGCATAACTATAAATAAAGAATTAATTTTCCAAAACTAACACGATTCTACTAAGGCAAATAAATTTAGGATTAATTAACTGCACTTGTTAAAACGAAAAATGCTACATCCTTATATAACCGTTAATACCCAAAAGTACAAAATCGTAACCGCTCCCCTTGTAACGTAATCGCTAAGCTGAAGTCGACAAAAGTTAAGCTCCGAATGCTATCTCTAGACAATACATTAGTACTAAGGAAAGCTTGCTAAAGGAATCTTAAGAAATCCGTACACGTTGCAATAATGAATTATAAATAAATATAAGAGATGTGTAGGATATTTCCTAAATGCTATGCAAAATTTCTTATTATAAATGTTTGACATTTGGAGAAAGTTGCTATAAACGTCTATTTGGCAACACCTCCATTCTAAGTTACCATATTATTACTAATATTTTTTAGAATAATTAAACGAATTATGTAAAATTTGGTACACTTTCCGTTGACGTAGTGAATTGAAGTGGGAACATCCATCGACTACTTTACCACACTGATCTATTCTGTCTGCGGGAATTTGAAATATTTAAGCAAAAATTTAATTTCGTATATCGGCATGTATAAAAAAGCTAGTTTCGTTTAGTGTCGATATTATGCAGTTTTCGAAATAAATGCTGCTGAAAGTAAAAAAATGTAGGCAAAAATTTTCGAAAATTATAAAAATGGAGCTAGCCTTATGAAATTGTAAGAACTGTCTAAACAAACAGAAAGTATTAATTAAACGAGTTGCAAAAATGGGTAGTTCAGGAGATACAGTACGTCTGAAAAAGTTTCAATGCTACATCTTCGAAACTATCACGATTTTCGAAAATCATACCTACACCATTTTGCTTTCAAGTGCATTTATTTCGGACACCAAACAAGACCATCTTTTTTGCACATCAAGATGTAAGAAATTCGATTTCAGTTTAAATCTGTCAAACTTATATAGACAGAAACAGTTGGTGTGACAACAGGGACCAGACACCCCTCCCATTTCCAACCCAACTGATTAATAAATATCGACCGAGAGTGTAATTATAGAACTTCATGGATGATAAACGAACCTAATTTCCCCCAATTCCGACTCCCTCATAACTCAGAACGAGTTTGTAGTAACTATTTTTCTGCAAATATCATAAAGAATTATACCATGGGGTTTTTAACAGTACTTAGGAAACAATCTGTATATTTATTTTAAATTTTTAATTCAATATTGCGAATATAGGGCTTTTTAACATGCACATCTTTAGCAAACTTTCTTTAGTACTGATTCAAGTATAAACTTTTATTGATTTTATATTATTAATCAATATATAAGAGAAACCGTCGCGTTTTTGGGCTTTTAGTAGTTAACAGTTACATGAGTATCTTGCTTTCTCCGTTCTAACAAGTGCAATTCGTTAGTTGAGTTTGTTTATATAAGTAGAACTGTGTGTTGGCTTTAAAAAATTAATTGCTTAGATATGGTTTTGTCGTACTTTGGCATTTAATATGAAAATTTGGAATTTGCATGTTTGTTGCTAACACGCATAATTTTAAATTTTAAATTTTTTCTTTGTCTCAAAATTTTACTGTGCTTGTTTAAACTAGCTTTAACCAACTCTATTGATTATTCTAGAAGATATCAACAATAATATTATCATTCTGTCAAATCGCTTTAGTAGTAGTATAACTCACAACGGGAACATTTTCGGAATTTTTTTCACAGAATTTCAAATAATTTGACTCTAAACTATCGGATGGCAGTTAAAAAACACTCTGTATATACCAACTAATAATAAGGCAAAGTCTCTAATATAAATTCATGTAAAAATAAAAATTGTGTTTACGAAAACGATTTAGTAAAATATTCGATATAGGTTTTATTCGAGAAATATAAATTGTCTAAGTACAGTAGCAGGGTGATAACAGAACCGGGAAATTAGGAAAATCATGGAATTGTCAGGTAATTTAGTAAATTTGGCAAAATCGCAGAAACATCGGGGAATTTTAACGTTTCCGTATTTCTACTTTCTGTATATCGCTGTTCTCTACAAAGCTATTATTAAGAACGAAAGTTGCGTAATATGTATTTGTAAAAGGGAGAAAATACTAAAATAATACACTTCAGTGTTATCTTATTGGTTAAAACACTACGCCGCGCCGGTGCCAAGATCGTTTTACCGAGCATAATTTTATCAAATTTAAATGAGATTTTACTTTGTATAGATAAAAATACTTACACAGTTTTCTGCTTTGATATTAGAACAGCATTATTCAAATTCCAGATTTGATGTTAGAATAAGTTCCATTTTAATAAATATTTAGGGATAAGTATGACTACATGAAATACACAAGGTACCTAGGCATTTTGAAATGATTTTCGAAAATTGAAGTTCATTCTATTATCAAAAGGCAAGCTAGGATTATGTTATTCTAATATTCGGAATATTTATCTAATATAAAAGGCGACACATAGAGCATTTTAAAACATACTTTTACGAAATCAGAAAAATGTCAGGGAATTGTTTTGCTCGCATCTACTTTCAGGAAAGATTTTTTATTACGCCACTGAGGAGAAATGCAAAATGTATAAAAACTAAATCTCTATAATTTAGTTATGGTTAATATATAATAGCTATTTCTAGAACTTGCTTTACGTTATGGAAGGTAAAGATCATAGAATAGAAAATTTACACCGTGTTTATCTCGATTATTGTATTAAATCTAAACACTTTCCATGTCGTGTTAAGAAGTATCCATAGACACGTAGCCCAAAATTTTACATTTTAAGTTGCTTTTTTATCTGAGTATATTTTCTAAATAATAAAGTAATGTTGAACTCCTCGTGAATTAATCCAAATCACGTAAGATTCAATATTAGAAAAATTAAATAATTTTATACCTATTTCATTTTTCTGCAATTATGTAGCTTAAATAGTATATGGTTTGTTTGTTTGTTTTTATGGCTCATGGTTCGGGATGCGAGATTTCCCTTGGCTCTCTTGGTCTAGACAAGTTATACAGTTATTTCGCCAAGCTTACTCGAATTTTGCCGAATCTGCAGGAATTACACCGCCAGTAGGGATTTTTAACATGCCATACGGCACATTGATTCCGGACTTACGATTTTACTTCTTTATCCGAGAAAAAAGCATGTTTTTAAATTTCTCTCCCCTGAAAAATTGATCGATCTCGATCGGGTTTGAACCCGCATCTCTTGAGTGCAGAGGTAAATATGGTAACCACTACGCCGGTCGGGGCGGGCAGTAGGTATATAACCGTATTTTAAACCTAAACCAAACGGATTTCTAAGCAATAAAAAGCGATAGCTTGGAAAATAATAAACGTTAAGTAAGTGCAAAGCTTACGTCCGCGAAACAAGAAGAAAAATTTCAAAGTTAGTGAAATAAACTGAAGCTCGGATATGCCATGACGAATCGTGCTAATAAAGGAGTTATTTAAGAAGGGTTTTAAAATAATATAAATAAAAAACTCGAAAGAGACACTTTAAAATTAAATTACCCGCAACGCAAAGCATTGCTAAAAAATATATACAGGGAGATTCGACACTTTTAAACTGGACACGAACCAAGATCAGTTTGAAATGCAGTCACCTGATTCGCCAAACAAATCAGTAACGAGAAGCAGCAAAAAAATAATGAAAACTCTCGAGGACGAAAACCAACATTGTTTTCGTGCAGTGCTAGCATAACTTAAGCACCCAAACCGAACATATAAATAACGATTCTAGAGTGAATTACGCTACATAACAACGTCTTTAAAACGATTACTAAAGCAAACATAAATAAATCCGAGAGTGTAGCGAGCGTACAACACGTATTTAAAGGCGGTCCGAACGCAGTGAAAACTAGAAAAAAGGTCTGCATTACGAGCAGCCCTAGCATCTGCATCTTTAAATCGAAATACTGTGAATTCTGCGTGAAAAGTTTCGAGGCCCAGGACAAAGTATTTACAAACCGCTACAAACAACAAATTTGCATTTACTCCGAAATAATATAAACGAGTTTAAAGCAAGTGAGAATTTATTACAACATATAAATACAATTAGAAGAAACATTTAAACGTTCAACGTAGTTTTATTTTAAAACTTTTAATTTCTTACAACTAGTAAATTACGATACCTTACATGCAGCGGAATTATTGTTATTTGTATTTTTTTGAGCTGCATCCGAGGTACTTTCGAAAAGGTTTTTGTGTACTTCATTTTTAGATAATATTCGGCTAATATTTGTGTGTATAAATTTGTAATTTATATACTGATATTTCAATACATGTCTTAACTTGTGATATGTATTTACTTATTGGAATTGAATTGTCGTCTCGTGGTGACCTACAAAGTTAAATAAACGTAATAACAAATTTAAATGCAATCTTTCAAGCAAAATTAATAGAACTATAAAGCTATTGTTCTGCAAAAGGATCTTTGCTCCCTAGGATTATAACAAATCACTTAAAATTACATTGGTTACCCAAAATTACAATTAATTACAGTTAATCTTTTAATAAAAGTAAATTAATTAATTTTTGTAAAGCAATTATGCAATCTGCCGAAGAGTAACCTAGAGTAAATTTAAAATAGGCTTTGAAACCGTAATGAAATTTTTGAAATCATTAGAATTAATAGAAACTGTTAAATTTTTAAAAATTTTCCAAAAGCAGATTTTAATAAATAAATTATAAAATTTTAGTAGCACGGCTTCGTTTAGCACTCCTAATCTTGTAACACTTAGAACTAAATTTGTAACAGAAAATGTCAATGGTAACATCTGTTTTATATTTGACCATTCAATCTGTTAAATTTTAAACCGTTACAAATAAATAATTTTCATGTTTAAATATAGGTTCAAGATGCTTTCTTATTTAATAAGAAAAAAAAGGTTACTTTCTTCTTAATTTTAGCAGGCCAAATAAATAATTCGATTAACATTATTGTTCTACTTTTTTGGTATATGCCAAGAAAAACATTGAAATTTTTCTTGAAGCGAGACATAAGCTACAGGTTATACAATGTAAATAAAAAGTAAGTAACATTGGTGCTAGAGCATTCTTAGTAGTATAATCTCTAAATATTTCTTACAATATAGCATGCTTGAATATTTTGTTGGCATTTTTTTTAAATGGTAACCTATAGCTTGTGTGGCAAAATTGGATAAACGCTTCTCTTTACCGTCAAGTGAGAATATTAAAGATTCCTTAACAAAAGCGTCAAGAAAAATCACTTACTATTCGTCACAATATCGAATGGCCAGGCCGAATCCCGGACATAAATCCGTTGGTGATTTCTAATGTGGGCATCTTTAAAGTGTTACATATTAGCAACTTTTACCATCAAATCTCATATATGCTGTAAAAAATTAATGTTATATTTTATTTGTGATTGTTTTAAGTAGGTTTGCAAGAACTTGTCATATCCAGTATAAAAGTTGCATCATTCAAAACTGTGCTCTGCATTATTTTTTGGTTAGTAAACAGTGACTGCAATTTAGGTAAATCCTTATTTTCACTTTATTTAAGTACTAAGAATTGTTTTGTGGTTTTTATTAATTAATAATGTTATTGCTGCAAACTGGGTAAAAATTACGGTGGCCGACTATCGGGTAAAATAATTTTAATGCCAAAGCCACAAGCCAGCTGGAACAGGCTGACTGCTGGTGTTATAATGAAGTTTGTCAATAAGGACCGAGTTTATACTGCACATTTATCTTTTTGAGTGAACGCTTGAAGTAAAGAAAGATGATTTTTCAGTAGTTGGCGACTTTTAAATAACGCATAGTGAGTGGTTGACTGGTTGTACCATGACACCATGGCTCAGCTTTTAGTACTTTTACATATGAACTTTAAATAATAAGTATATTCAACAAATTACTTTATTTAGGATTATTTATTCCGATGTTCTTTTTAGAATGTACTAACATTTCTTGAATACCGTACCATAAATATACTGAAGACCATCTAAAAAAAGTCATGAAGAAGATCGGAAATGGCATCAAAATTGAAGAAGCCAGTCGACGTTTCGTTTCCTAGAGGTACTAAGTAATACAGAGTACATTCAAGGGTACCAATGGACCCTCACAGAATGTGACTAGATTCCATTTTAATAAAAGAAGAAGAAACCGCCCTATCAAATTGAAAAATATAGGTTCCCGTTCTAATCAAACGATCTTTTGAATACGGTCCACTGGTAACCAAACTGGTAAAAAATGACAATTAGAATCCCCGAGGATATTTCGAAAGGACGAGCTGTTGTAATGGAGAAGAGTATAAAAAATAGTTTAAGGTCCTGAAAGATTCCTTATCTACTCTGGGTGCTACTGATATATTAACTGATCCTAATTCTAAATGGTGATGAAACTAGTTCTAATCTTTACCCAAGCACAGGAAAGGGTATTATTCCCCTGGTATACAAAAATGTGTACAAAATCACACAAAAAATGGACAAGGACGCAGTTACGGTTTTGCTGTTTTTTTCCATCGAAGCAAAATTTTACCGTCATGTGTACCTTCCCTATATAAGACTAGCAAAACATATAGTAAATAGCATTCAGAGTGACCAGCTTTTGGGAAACTTTGACATGAGTTGGATGAAAGCCGACATATTTTTTTATTATATGTATAACGATAAATAATAAATAATAAATCTGGTATTACCATTTTACAGAAGCGAGATAATTTAGAACAAATAGTTTTTTTAACAATTTTGAGCAAATTATTTACTAGTAATGGAGAATTTGAGCAATTATTTATTGAATTTTTTTTAATAACACTGCAATTTTACGCCTATATGCTTAAATTAAAAATACTTTACGCGCTTTTTAATGCAGTTGTTGAGTAAAAACTAGTTTTATACTGTCCTAATTTAAACTACTAATGAATAACACCTTGTTTTAAACTGTTAATTTTAACACTTCTACATGGAAAAAATGAATTTTGCAAAACTTACAGTTAAAATATCTTGATGAAAAATATTCAAATAAATCACAATTGTTTTGAACACATAATTGAGCACGACGCGACGGATTGATGCGTATATTCTACCGAACACATTTACTAAACGATGTTAATCTTCGTAATTCCGTTTAGCAGGATACCTATTACTGACGTTTAAGAAAACGGTTTTTATGTGTCCGTTTCAAAAATTAAAAGAATCATGTACTTGTTTATTTGGCAATTGACACTAACTTGCCGTTGTATGTCATATCTGAAAGTATATTCATGGTCAATTCATCATTATTAAAAAAAAAGAATGTTTCGTTATTCGTATTGATTTTAATTTTACGCACATTTTGGTATTTGTATGTGATCTCTTTTCACCCCCTAAAAGAAATGTGGTATTAACTGAAACACTCTGTATAAACAGTTCCTTACGGACGTTACTATCAATTATTCTAATATTGTATCTTTATACAGGGTGCTCCACAATGCGATAACTATGACCTGGGGTCGTATTCCTTGGGTAATTTTAAGTAAAAAATGCCTTATACAAGGGTAGCACAGATTATTTCTGCAAACTAATAACAAAAAATGTGGTAGTCAAAAATTATTTTTATTATTGGTTTTGAAAATATTCGCCCTTATACTCAGTGCATTTAGACATTCGATAAAACCAGTTCTCATAGCATAAGTTCCACTCTTCTTGAGTTACTTCAGATATAAGGTTTTTGAAGCTCTTCATTGCACCTTCTAGGCTTGCAAATCGTACACCATGCATTTTATCGTTTAGCCTGGGAAAGAAAAAGAAATCTGAAGGTGCCAGGCCCGGACTATATGGCGGATGAGCTAAGAATTTTATCTGGAAGCTTTCAAAAATTCGTTTGTTTGACGTGCAGTGTGACTTGAAGCATTGTCGTGATAAAGGACAATCTCCGATCAAGGGCGTCTTAAACTAGTCTTTTAAATAACATCTGGCAGACATACTGCCGTGTACAATTCTGCGGTAAACATAAATTTAATTTTAAACACGGCTGTTGTGATAGGTCCTGATTTTGACAAAAAACTGGCTACCATTTTCTTTCCAACACTTCGAGATTTCTTCACTTTGACTGGATTAGGTTCTGTTGGAAACACTTATTGCCGTTTTGATTCCGGTTCAAATGCATATATCCAGCTTTCATCACCAGTAATGATGTTGTAAACAGCTTTCGACTTACCTCCATCATATTTCTTAAGCGGTTTTTACACCATTCCACTCGGTTTTGTTTTTGTTCCTGTGTTACCGACAACAAACTTTCCTCACACCCAAATGATTATGTAAAATCTTGTTTATTGCAGTCATACCGTTACCCAAAGTGCTCCTAATAATCCTATACGTGACTCGACTATCGTCTTGAATCATTCTTCGTACGGCGTCCATATTTGTTTCAGTAACGGCTGAAATTGGCCTTCCTTCGCGAAAATCGTCACTAAGTGAAACCCTTTGAAGTTTAAATTCGTTATACCAGTTGTAAACACTTCTCTGAGAAGGAGCTTCATCGCCAAATGCAGCAGGAAGTCTTGAAATGCTTTGTTTTGGAGTAAAAGGACTTCTAAAATCATAGTAAATCACGCCTCTAAAATTTTCTCTCGTCAAATTCAATTTTGCTTCAGACCACTCGCTTTGAAATAAGCTTGTAAAATAACTGTTGCAGTTATCAAAACTAAATTGTAACAGTCAAAATAGGAAAGAATAAACATTTTGATTCCTTTGATTCACTAGAAATATTAGTTTGCAAAAATTATCTGTGCCCGCAACTTGATAGTTAAAGAGTTATGGACGATATTAAATTTATCAGATGATAATTTGTGTAAGCATAATTGTATTATTAATTAGTAACTTTCTTATACGGTGGATTGGAAGAACATGTCCAGTTCGTAGAACCGCCAAGGTCAGCAGGTCGAGCCCTCTCGACTATTATCTTTGAGGACACATTAAGCATAGTCTACTCTAAAAAATTTCAAACGACATGAATTAATTAATAAAATTGTAGCTGCAGTTGCAACAGTGCTTGCCAACCCTATTAGTCTTGAGATGGTTAACTCTTTCATAAGGAGAGCTACAATGTGCATTGCAGCAGCATACTTGTTTTTGTATTAACTATAAATTTTAAAAATAAAATATTTCGTTCTAGCAATTTTATCCGTTTTCTGTCATAATTTCGATATCGCCCATAACTCTATAGCTATCGAGTTATGGGAATATGTATATAGGATATTTGCGACTTAAAATTATCCAAGGACTGCCACTATCGATTCTCAGGACACTCTGTATAATTGTGAGCAATATTAGACGAATATCTAAAACTGCGTTGCCGTCGCGATGCATCGACACGTATTAAACGCGGCATCGATACATTCCGAATTAATGCATGCATAATTTATTTGTAGTGAAATTCATAAGATAAATGCAGTCTTTTTACTAATAATTTATAGACGAAATACTTTGAATCCATCATAATGTTTTATGGAAGTCAACTTGAGTTTCAATGTTGGAACATAGCTGTGCCACTTCGAGTCAACGCTAGTTGTATCACAATACCCGTTTGAATAAAGCTACAAATTTGAAATTATGTAAATTTATACTTTACATTCATATAGATTATACATATTTTTGCTATGTTTATTTTGAAATTTGCTTTTTATAGCCCCGCGTTGGGTGTGCTATTTATTTCTGCTATGTATTTTTGAATTTAAATTGAATTTTTAATTTAATGTATGGCAGGTACGCCACCTATGCTTATTTTTTCTGTACGTACCTTCGTACTTTGTTTTTCCCGACTAGATTTTGAGACTCTTTTTAAAATTATCAAACACTCAGGGTTACCCCCTCTTACCGATTCTTTGTTTTGTTGTTTTCCGCGGCCGCTGCTTGT
>JAHWXV010906941.1:0-14315 GCA_024586415.1 Phrixothrix hirtus
TAGACCCAAATCTCTTACTAAGTCGTTCAATTCTACTTGAGTAAAACGTTGTGGTCCAGACTTAGAAATTAAATCTTCGTTCTCAAAATCAATATCGAGGACCTGCTCCTCCAGAGCGTCTGGCATAGTCTGATCGTCCTCATCCTGAAGTGAATGAAGCTTTTCATAAACTGGCACAGGTATTTCATCGGAATGAGGCACTGGTCGAATAGCTAAGTCAAGATTGAGATACACAATTTTATTCTTATTTTTACTATTATAACCCGAAACTTGGACTAAACAAAAATAGCAATCATCGACATGGTTTCTCGGTTCGCGCCAAATCATTGGACTGCCAAAAGCTAATTTTTGGTGTTTTCCCTTGCTCCATTGTCGTAAATTTTCCACACATGGTTTATACACTTGGTAAGGAGCCCACAACTTGTCTTGATCTGCAAAGTGCACGCCAAAGTAAGCCAAGTACAACTGCTTAACTAAATCACTGATATATTTCTTATGACTGGGAACAATGACGCTTCCACAAATGTAGCAGAAACAATCAGCACTATTGACACATTTTCGAGTCGTAGGCATGATGTATTTTCTTCAGTACAATTGCAACTAGCAATTTAATATCATCTTCATTTGTATTTAAGAGAGCACTTAAATAGCTGCTATTGGTGCAATATATTTATGCATATTATGACAATGACTGAAATGTATTTTAAAGTCTTTTAATAACAACAATTTAATTATTATGTATTATGTTATTAAATGCACATTATTCTATTGACTTAAATGTATTTGTAATGCATTTAAGTACTAACAATCTAAACATTTAAATTTGTTCAGGATACTCAAGAATTTGCAAATGGAAAGAGATGAAAATGCTATAGCGGAAAAACTTGACGTGATAGATCAAAATGGTTTTGATATTTGAAATCAGCGTACCATAGTTAGTTATAAACAGGTGTCAGATTACAGGCAGCAGAAAAAAATTTTGATTTGTTGGCCAGTGATGTTGATGAATAACCTCATTTTACACCAAATAGTTCATTTCGGTTGCCAAGGATATGATTTTATACAAATAATAATAGCAATATTAGGTTAAAAATGTAAAAAACAAGAATACTGTCTTCGCCTAAAATTAGTACAAATTCATAAAAAACATTGGCGCCTTAATATGCTTTATGTTCTAGACATAAAGGACAATTCTATAGATAACAGGCCAGTTCAATAAGTAAAAATGCGGTAGATAGCACCACCAGTATAAAATCAATATTTTTTTAGTAAACTGCATTACTCCAGATGGCATCATCCCAATTTTCAAGAACATCTGCGTCTTAGTTTGTGTTTGACAGTAATTTAAAGTAAACAATTTGTATTAGTTACGCTAGAATGGAAAGTAGTAGATTAATAAACAAGTTTCATGAGACATGATTTTATCACACGAGTTCAAATTTAGAAAACGAGCCCCTACGAGATGATAAAACGTCTTATGAAACGAGTTTTCTATATTATTTTATCTATTTGCTAAAAATGCAGGCAAACTCAGTTTTTCAACATATAATTGATTTAGAGAATTTAGTGATAGTTGGTAACATTGTTGTTTTGACATTTGAATATGAAATGTTTAATTTTGCCGTTTAATAAGCTAGTTGTTAACGTTGTCAACTTTTTAAAATAATATATTCCGTGTTAAAAAGAAAGTCACTATGAAATGCAAAAGAGTTTTGTAATGAGCTCATAAGAAGATTAATTGCAATATTTGCGTTATTAAAACTTCCTAATACCGAATTTACACCGGGCGGGCAAAATAAGCGCAATACGCAAACTTGCCTCTTTCTAACTGTTTGCGAACAAAATTTAAACTAGTTGATGATTGTTTTATCAGAAAAAGGTTAGTTTTAGCAAATTTTCATGCTTATATATACTTCTAGCATGCAGATATGCTCTAATATCGTTACTTTTAAATAAATTTTTAACAGGTGGCCTCAGTTGCGCTCATGGTTTAAAGTCGTGGATTTTCTAACTTCATATTAAAATATTATAATAATAATAATAATAATAATAAGAATAATAATAATAATAAGAATAATAATAATAATAAGAATAATAATAATAATAATACTAATGTATATTCATGCATTGTAATACAAATGAATTACTTGAAATTGTCAAATGAAAAATTATAGCGTATTTACCTATCTAGTTACATATTTGGCACAGAGCAATCCAGGAATTCCTCCCCCGAATAGAAAGCATTGACTATTAGAAAATCTTGAATTTTGTTTTTAATTTATGATAAAAGTATGTAATCTGAAAACATATAACATCATAATCAAGAATATTTACACTGCACCAAGGTGCCAGAAGAAAATGAACTTGGCTAAAGATTGAATATAGCGTACTCCCCTTCCCTTAAGGTTAATACTAGCTTCAATTGATTGTATCTGTAGTGAATCAATCTTGCATATGTACATCATTTTTACAATTAATGATGTACAATACGTACTGAAGCTTGTAGCTGATGACTAGCTGAAATTGTAATAAAAGACTAAAATTCAACAAATACGTTTATAAGCAGATTATAATTGTAAATTGTACAAAAATTCCAAAATCAATGTCTACGCTCTAGAATAGCACCTTACTATTTTAACTTAAATTATCACAAAGTAAACGCATACTATAATAAATGCATAACACAATGTTTCTTAGCACTCATTTAATCAACGTAACATATAATAGTTGTTAAAAGTGGTTTATGTTCTAATATGCTAAATTAAAATTCAAGGTTGAACTAATTTTCATAAAAGTGTGTCTGAAAACAAATGATGAAATTTACCTTGAAGACTTTTCGCCGAGTCACCTACAAGCTCGTGAGGTTCTACGGAATGCTACAAATTACCCCAGGAAACCTAGCAGGTAATATTAAATTACGCTGAGCAATGAATTCGCAAAATTCGCTTCATCATTGAACACAAGTTTCGTTATGCACAAGTTCCGAGCATATGTTTTTGTCGTAACTAACGCGGCTACTTCTTCATTCAACCAGAATGCGATAACAACTAGAGAATATTGCATATTTTGCTAAAATAACCTTTTAAATATGATAGAACCACCTGAAGCTGGAGATCCAGATTAACTAACTGTCTTAAAACTTTAACGGGACAGTATGGGGTTAAATTAAATCAAGCAACGCATGATATCATCGAGAAGGGATTTTTGCAACGAAATAGTAAATCATATTGTATTACGACCGATAAAGATATATTTATGAAGGCAAACTACTAAAAAATATTTAAAACATGGATATTTAAAAATAACAAATGTAAGCAAGCTGAATAGTTATTTGATTTAAACTTATCAAAGTTAATTTTTAATAGGTAGAAAATATTCGTTAAACTATAAAACGGAAAGAAATGAATATATGAAATAAAACTTAGATATAATTAAAATAAATTGATATACAAGTCCTAAATACAGGGTGTTTCACTAAATAAAGGTAATAGAATTTTATAAAATGACAAGAAAAACTATAAATCACAATTTATAATATCGGATTTGCGATAAAAAGAAGCACAGAAATGTAACTGTTTTGTTCTAGTAAATTACCAGGTTTCGTTTTAATAGACTGTTTCTGGATGTAATATCACACTTTGTTTTCGAACTTATTGTCTTGGAACTATCAAAACTAACGTATTATTAATATCAATTGTTATACATAAAAGAAGAGGAATTTAGTTAGTATTTTCTTATAACAGTAAATTGCAACGATTTCAAAATGGTATTTATTTTTTAATGGAATGTGCTTTATTTCAGGAAATTTTTTAATCTAAGTATATAATCGGATTTACTAAATACTTATGTAATACAGTCAAAAAGTGATAAAATGAAAGTATAAAAGATCCTAGCCTTGTTCGTACTATATTATTACCATTATTCATTGTGATAAAACGATTTCTACGGTTTTTTATGAAACTTAATTTATTATGCTTTTGTAGGTTAAAGTTTGCTATTGTTAAATTAGTAACAGTAAACACCTACGAAACTATTATAATTCAAATGGTTTGCTATTCTAAATTCACCCTAGAAGTGAAAGTGATACAGAAACTCTTTAACCTATTTTATTTTTATTACAGGTGACTCCAACAGGTCGTCATGCACTTACCTACGATGGCGATACATGGAAATCCAAATGCGATGATCAAAGCTGTGACACATCTACTAAACCGAAAGAAAGTTCATCGGACCATATCGGAAGGTCATCGGAAGCACGTCAAAGTAAAACAAAACGCGTTAAAAATTATCTCAAAAAATGCAAAAACGCGCTCGGAAATCGCAGTAGTAATTCGGAAGCAGGTACAGCAGAAAATCAAAATATAGCGTCAATATCTGAAAAAGTCGAAGAAAATTTATCTAAAAGCGAAATTCATGATCTCGGCGATATATTCGAAGATGTGCAAGTTAATACAAACTTAAATAACAATTTTAGCGAAATATGTCAAATAGCTAATGTAGTTAATTTTAAATCCGGTTGTGAAGACCAAATACATTTAAACAACGATCTGGAAAATCGAAAGTCCACAATATTTGATGAGGCGCAGTCTCCTCTTTTGACTGATGTGCAAGAGCAGGTTGACAGCAGTATAGATAAGGAAATATCTGAAGATCGAAATATTGGGGAGGTAAGTGAATTTATTTATCTTCCGTTACGTTTAGGTAATTGAGTTAGAATTTTGACATTCGTATATTTTTATCAAGATTAAGTATCTAACTTACTTATAGGTATTAAGGATTCAGATTTTAAAGGTTTTAATTTTTGAAAGCATTGTTAGCTCTAGATGCTTATATCTTGAGCTGTGTAATAGTTTAATACTTCAAAATGCGTGTATATTTAAAGTCAAGGACTTCCAGAATCAAGGTACACTTATGATATCATTAACCATCAAATCTGTGTAATTTAAGTTCTTTTAAACATTGATCTATTATTTGCTATTTATATTAATGACATTTTATTAGTGGTTTGTAAATTTAGAAGTATATTTTTTATTAAAATTTGCGTTTAAGCCAGACATTTAAAGAAAGTTCTTTACCGTTAATTGTGCAATAGAAATGGTTCAGAGATTTATAATCAAATTTTTAATTAAGGTTCAATTTCGTTTTCAGACGACTTTAGTCTATGATGCATATGTCTAAATGTAATATACATAATCTATTTCTTGACTTAATCGGCTTTAAATATATTTATTTGTTAAATTAAATACCTGTTTATAACTTGTAACTTTGCATAGAATTGGGTACCCAAATGCTATAAAAAGAATCACAAACCGTGAAAAATATGAATTGTTTTACCGCAGATTCATAAAAAGGTAACCATCTAAATTGCACACAAACCATATCCCGATTGAAAATTAATTCCATTCCATTAGTACAACAGTAGTTTAAATGTCTGCAACGTCTCCTGCAGCATGTAGATAAATAGTGCGTAATTTTTCAGATAGCATTTAACTATTACCGTTTAAAAAAGTAAATTTATCATAATTAAATCGGAACCTGAATATATCGCGATATCCACAAAAATTTTGACGTTGTTTTCATCTCCCATGATGTAAAATCCTTTTGAATTTTGTTATTGGCACCTGGAGTACAACAGCTAAAAACTGCGTTAAAAATAATTTAATTAAAATTAATTAAACACTTAAAACACTACACGGAAAGACAGATGCAACTATAATAATAACGCCGTAAGGATTGTTATGGTTCTCTGTGACATATATCACTTCTAAGTTTCAGAGGTGAAAGTGCACGGTACTCGTGTTGGAGGACCTCATCGTAGCTTCCGGGCTCATTTTAACCTTTGACATTGTTCACTGGGTTACTCGTACTTCTAGAATCGATATTCAACGATTTTGTTTCCATATTTGGGATTTTAATAAGGAAATTTTCTCTAGCTATTAGTTTTTGTCAGGCTACATACATTAATGTTTACATTAACTTGACATTCATTTTATATATTTGTTTAATAATTCTGTACTATTTATAAGAAGAATATTTTCAATAATTACATTCGATATTGATATTTAATATATTAACGAACACTAAATGTTCAGGAACTTTCAAAAACTAACCACGTCGAAATTTACAAGCGATCACGTTACGCCTTTTTCTCCACTTACTTTTTCCGGATATGCTTGCCCTAGATTAAATTTGTTTTTATAACTAAACCTAGGTATCCTCTTCTATTTTCTCAAAGAGTGCCTGTTACGGTTTATAGCTTAGAAGTCGATTAGTTTATGTTAAGCTAGTAGCGTTAATTTATACAAGGTTGGGTAAAATTCAAAGTCAGTGCTTCAATCTTCAACTCATCTTCATCGAATGCTCTCCCCTGTCCTTTGTACTAATTCAGGTTCTCAACAGCCGGCGGGTAACAAGGTGTATTCCATGCCTTGTTTTTCCTGTACTTACAGAACGCAAGCCCCCTCGGAACAGTAACAAAGTCTCGTCAAGAGATAACTCTCTGGTTGACATATAGCATCAATGAAAACCTTTAATACAAAGTGCAATATATCAGAAGTTGAAACTTCTCTCTTACGGTGTACAAGGAAATAACGTAAAAGAGCCCTTAAAATGGAGTAATGATTCAGTAGATTCAAGCCAAAGAGTTATTTTGTGTTTGAAAATTTTAATTATCCCTGCAGTAAACACAATCCCAAATATTTATTTAATTCCTGTTGATCCACTTAGGTCAGTCACGATATTGAAATAACTAGCTTTAGGTAGACTGGAGATAAGCTTCACATAGATATGCGCTCAGCAAGTCAAAAGAACCATAACTCTAGTAACTCGTATCTTATTCAACACGTAAAATGGCGCCTCAACAGAAGTCCAAACTGTTATTCTCTACGGAATTTTCATAAAAGTTTTGGAATATGCATTTCGGGTGAGTGAAATCCGACCACCAGATAAGTCAGAAAAGTTACAACATAAATTTAGGATTCTAAACTTGGGGTGAGTCCGAGTTAGAAGAATAAAGATCATTTTGTGGTTCGTAATTATCCTCGTTATCCGTATTAAGTAGTCCTTTGTTACTTGCGTAATAACATATTTTGCTACAAGTGCGGCAAAACGCATATTAAGTGCAAGTGGAAGTTTGCTTGTCACGCGAGCTGTAGGCGAATGCAGCGGATCCAAGCGCGTGGATACACAATTCCACACAAGTTGGAGACTAGACTTTTTCTACGACTATAAATTATTGACACGACTTTGAATTTTTCGATTTGTAGCCATCACTGAACAAAGCAATTAAACATTTAATACTTATCAAATAAGGATGATTCATGTGTGCAGTTTCGATTGCTTGCAACACGAAGTAAGTCACGCACATTACAAGAGCGAAGAATTATTAAAAACGAGGAATACTTGGAAATGTAATTCAATTTGCAATTAGTGCCTGTGTGACAAAGTGTATTAATTATTTTGGGTATGATTTTTAAGTAATTACTACACGAATAGAATTTAATTGCATGTTAAAGGATTCGACTTGGAAAATACAAGACAAGTGATATATAGTCTTTTTTAAAAGGGTACCTGCCGGGTTATAACTAACGAACGTGTTGGCAGGCAGTTTTAGTTCCATAACTTTAACATAAAGTAATTATTTTCAAAGAATTATAGAATATACAAAGTTGATTTCTAATAAATGATTATATTGAAACACAATTCCTGCCAATTTATTGCCACATATACAATTCGGCTGACTTATTCCAGTGGAACTAAACAGTTCTTTTTTAACAAGATAATGCGTTATTGGACAAGTTTATAATTATATCAACTAAAATTCATTCATTTTAGCTTTAATAGCTATTTTATGGACTATATTCACCAGATTTAACCCAGTTGGAATTTATTTGTCTCTAAATATGAAACGTGTCACGTAAGCGAGAAATTTGTGACAACTTTTTAAATGACTGGTGCTACAAACTTATATTTTGAGAAAATCGCAACTTAAGAACATCTTTCGTTATGTATCTCGTTAATTTTTGCACAACTAGATGGGATTTTCCTAGTTCCCTTAGGATGTATTCGAGTTTGATGCATTCTTCTTCCACTTCACATTGAACCTATGCGCACCGACAGCAGTAATGTTTTCTTATAACGTTAAATTCATCAGTATACCTTTCACAAAATGGCTGTCCTCCCAATTGCTTCACAAAGAAAATAATAATATAATTACTGCTTAGCGCCTAGTCGATGTAATCCAAAACATCGCTGAAGGCATGTCTATCTTAGATATATTTTTAACATAGATCCCACCAGATTCCCCACAAGGTAGAAAACGTTTTTATATCCCCTTCCAACGCATAGTGCAATTTTGCTTGAAATTAATTAAATAAAAAAAATGGGAAGATGAATTTTGCAACAAGTACAACAATTTACAACAAGTTATATAAATTTTGAAAACATTGCTTCCGCTTCCTCTCTAATTAACTTTAAGTTTATTTATAAGCCAGTCGAACGATTAACCGTTCGATAAATAATACAATGGAACAACAAATTTTGAATTTTATCTAAGGAATTGCACACCTTTGTACATATAGTAATCTCCAGTTGACTTATTCTACGGAAAGTCCTACCTGTTAGGGCTAAAGGCCTCAGTCTAACACAAATAAGTACAAATGCACAAAAATGTTTAAAGATAACTGTTTATTGTCATAAGAATATTTAAAAGTATATTTAAAATAAAAATATTAAATGCAAAATCGATTAGAAATCAAATTAAGAATTAGAATAACTAAAATATACATTTATAAAATGATACGAGGATTTCTAAAATGTTGTAGATAAAATTTACAACTTGTTTCAATAGAAAATAACTAAACGTACCTAAACAACTCATGGACAAAATTAACGCACTAGTTTTTGTTTGAATTTTGAGATACTGATCATGATTAAGATTACTAATTTTTTTAACTAATAGAGAAGGATATTTTTTGATAATCTAGGCACATGATATCAGGAAACGTTATAGTTTTGAACAGAAATTGGCAATAAAAGACCATTTTTTATTACATAATTAATAATGCTAACAATTCGCAAACATTAACTACACACAAAAAACGTAAACAAGTAAATTAACATGTTTCAACTGATACTAATACCGTGTATGGCCTCCTCTTCTTCTTATTACTGTATTCATTCGCCTTGGCATACTGGAGATCAGATTTTCAATAACAGCTTGGGAGATATTTTCCCATTACTGTATCTACCAATTAATTATAGTTAACAGGTGAGGCCTATGACTGCAAACTTTCTTTTTAAGAGCATCCCATATATGTTCTATGGGATTTAAATCGGGACTGTTAGCTGCCCATTCCCTTAACTGAAGATCAACTGCATTTAAGTAGTCAATCGCTTACCTAGCCACGTGGGACGATCATTATCTTGCATCAGTACAAATTAGGGCCCACTAAGGGAGCAAACGGCATTACATGTTCAACCATAACATTTTCGGGATAATAATCGGCATTTGTGGATCTCATACGGATATGAACCGTTAAAACAGATTCCTCTCCAAAACATTACCGTACCTCCACCAAATGGAATTTTTGGAGCAATATTGCAGCTCACAAATTTCTCCCCTGACCTTCGCCAGACATACTCACGTCCATGAGAAGATTTTAAGTTGATCTTAATCTCATCTGAGAATAAAACGTTCTTCTAATCATCAACCGTACAGGTTTGATGATTTCTAGCGAAACGTAGTCTTGCAACTCTGTGTTCCATGGTTAGTAAAGATTTTTTCGTCGGACTTCTACTGCTCAATCCAGTTTCATTTAAACGTTCTCTCACAGCTCGCAACGATATCAGGACATTGCGAGTAATTGCCAACTCATTTCTTAACATTGCACGAGTGACTGTTCTATTTCTAAAAGCAAACTGCCTCAGAAAGCGCTCATCTTTTGCATCTGTAGACCGTTTGCGCCCTTGTCCTCGTATGCGATTGTAAGATCCCGTCTGATTGAACCATTCAACCATGCCACTTATAGTAGAATAGTTTCTTCCTAACAAATTAGCAACATAATGCATAGAATATCGTTTTTCCAGTAATATTGAATACTTTACTGTGTCATTAACTGATAAATTTCTTCAACGATTCATTTTTAACACTAAAACTTTTAAAGGTAACATTACTAACACCACAACACCTACTAGCAAACCAAAGTTTTTGCTAATCAACGATTTTTGTAACAACAATATGCTCAACTTTTGAGAAAATTTATAATTATGACAATTATGACTTTAAAACAAACGATTTATTGAGAGCATATGTCTAGATTATCAAAGAAGACCCTTCCCCATTAGTTAAAATATTAGCAACCTTAATCATGGTCGTTATCTTAAAATGCAAATAAAAAAATTAAATGTTGCGTTAATTTTGTCCATGAGTTTATTTATATAGAATTTGCTTCCACCGTCTTTGTGAGATAATTTTCAATAAAAGAGCTGACGTATTATTTATTAATTGTTTTGATTTTGATTATTTCGTCGATAATCACCCTTATGTTAATTTTGGTCGATTTGCCAAACGAGATCTGTCTTCCTTCCTTCTTTGTGAAATTGTTTATAGAAAGATAATTGTTACAGTTTGAATGGCGGATCTCGTCCCTCGCACTCTGGTTGGGGAAATTAGTCTCTAATACTTGTACGCGACAACTCTTGTCATTTAATTAATAAAATTTCAATGTCTCGAAGCTTGGGCCAAACGCACAATTAACTTTACACCTGATTGTCATACGGTTCCAGCAAAAGGCAAAATGCGCTCTTCTAGGGATTTTAGTCACTTATATATTTCTTTCCCCGCTCTTTTGCTTACCAATTGAATTTTGTTCGTTTTGGATGTTAGCCAATAATATTAGTGGCATTCGATTCTCACCTATCGCTATCGCGCACTGGTACGTGCTGTTGGTGAAATTCGGCAGATTTCTTATTTTATGGACTAAATTATGTACTATAAAATAACCATTCAAGGAAGCAACCTTCTATTACTTATTTTCTATGAATATTTTAAGGTAACTTTGTTTGGTCACGTAGACTTTTGGTATTTCTAACTTTGCTTTCCTAAGGGTTTTCTAAGAATTAAATTTATTCACATTAAAATTTATTTTGCTGGAAATATTTTTAGGATTTTTAAGTGTGTTAATTTATATTTAAATTAACGCTCATCACCATCAACTAATAAAATTTAAAAAGGAGCAATTTTGAAAAATAAATGAAATAAATTTGAAGGCGTCTTGTTAACAAGACGTTGAGAGCTAGAGAACTCCGTTACAGAGCTAGAACTGAAACGCTGCAATGAACGCACGGACTAAGCCAATTATTGCAAAAACAAATCAATTAAATATTTGAATGCTGAAGGATCAGAATTAAACATTAGGATTTGTCATTTAAATTGATATTTCTGATAAGTCAGAACAACTTTAAAAATAAGTAATGTAATTTTACATTTAATTTCTAACCAAGAACAATAGACAAATTATCCTTAAAAGATCAGAATTTCCGGTAATAATGAAACTCAAAGATGATATACAAATCAGTTTAATGCATTACTATGCTAGACTTAGTACGTTAAGTTTAAATAAAAATAAATCAAATTTTAGTTAAAGAATAAATTATTGGTTAATTATGATAGTATATTAAATAAAATATGTAAAAGTGCAGAATTATGAGACGTATTGTTGTATCCTTAAAATTAAACTACTTTAATTTAGTATTTACTTCATCCAAAAAATAGTCACATTTTAATCCCGGTTTGTTGGTAATTAGTTTTTAATTTCTTTTTTTATATTTAATTTTAAAATAAATTGAATAACTGAAAAGTATAGAAACTCCTATGTTTAATCGAAAAAATAGAAGTTCATTTTGAGATCAAAAAAAGCATTTATTTTAATGAGGGTAAAATAATATACAATTATAATTTATTCCTAGATAGTGTTCATTTGTCAAAACTGTCCGCAAAATAAAAGATATCTTTAGATCTAATCTGATTTATAAACAAAGACACATTAATTCAAGGATAATGTTTAAAAGTGTTGACAAAATCAACGAACACCCTATAAAAGCCTACACAAAACATTTGTTAAGAACTAATCTAATTGTAAGTTATGATACTGCATTTTTATTGACATTGAATATAAATGTGGTGATTATTATACAATAATTTGTAGTATGTGTGTGAATTTCCGTATAAACTGATTTATGTTTAGCAAAATTGTTTTCTTTTCGACGACATTTCATTATGATTAAGAATTGTGATCTTGTTTTTTTAGTTTTAATATATAAAGGCGTACAACAGCTTCATCGGATAAAAATTTATAATATAAAACAATATCGTAATTAAACTTTCTTTTGTAAATAGCAAATTAAAATTTATACTTAATCAAAGATAAATCACATATTTATTGGGGTATCTCGTAAGCGAAATAATTATATGTTACTCTATGAATCTGCACCCCTTGAAAACAAAAAAGTATTCTACAGAAACACTCAGTGAATGAAGACCGTTTTATTGCCATTTTGTTTTGAGGATTTTTAATTAATGAATACTTCGGGCGGCTTTTGAAAGAAGCGTTCATATTAAATATAAAGGGAGATTTAATTTGAAGTACTGTCAAAAGCAGCGCCTTATTACTTTACACTTACTTACTCCTGAAAATTAAACATCCTTTTATACAGTTTCTTTTCAACTAAATTGCATGGGTTTCCGTAGAAATAAAATGTAAAAACATAAGTTGCAATTATCACTTTGTAAGTAATAATACCACCTATAAATTTCATAAATATTTTGTGTCAAATAGAAATTATGCATACCGAAAATATTTCTGACAAAACACTTTATAAAACAGTCGGTATTCAAAGAAATCATAAATGAGATAAAAATATATCAAACGCTCATCAAAATTTATCATCGTAGTATATTTGGGTTGAAAATGCTTTGTCTAGCACCTAGCCAACCTTGTTTTAATCCTTTCATGTTTTCAAAATTTCAATATTAGAATATCGCAATTGTAACTCTCATAACACAATTACCGAACGCTTTACGAAGACTTATTCATAAATCCTTAGCCTACTATAGAAAAAGAAAAATTTTGAAAATAAAGACATTTTTTATTCAACATGTTACCCTTTTAAAGTAATACACTTATTACAATGGTCTTGTAACTTCTGTAAACCTCTTAGAATAAAAATTTCTTCTTGCTCTGCAAACCAGCACTTTACAGCTATTATTTTGTTGTTTGAAAAACATTTACGCACTTACAAATATTTTTTGTTAGGGAATACATAGTACTCCGCGGAAACTAAATCTGGCGAATGAGAGGGATGTTCAAACAGTTTGAACATTACATCATGAGCCGTATTCATTAAAGAATGGGACTTACGCGTATACGCAGTGTCTTGCAAAAACAAGACACCATAGATCAATTTACTACGTTTTCTCCACATTTTTTCTGGAAAACTTGTTAATAAAATGAAATAATATTCCTTTCTTCAAGTAATCAATCATAGTTACTCCACCAGAATCTCAAAACACCGAAGCAAAAGTTTTCCCAGCAGATTTTTGTACATAAAACTGCTTAGTTCTTGGAGAACTAAAGTTCCTCCATTCCATCTAGTAATGTTTTATCTCCCAGTCTTATAAATGCCGCTAATTTTCATCCATGGTAAGAACACTGTTCAAGATATATCATCTTCGTCGAAATAGGCTGTTTGGTGGTCGTGACTTTTATTGATGTTTTATCAATTAATTTTTGGTTAGTCGAGCGGTACTATTTATTTAAATTCAATTTACGAGGTCAACGACCACTAGCCTCACTTTATAGTAGCCTGTCCTTTGTGTATGGACAACCTTGAACAATCGTTTACCTCTTACAATTTTTGTACCTCTAATTTCAGCTCTTATCTCTTGAACAAATAACACCAATTGCAAACAAAATTTATTAAAATGAATTAATATCAAGTATACATATATTAATTACTAAACAAAAGGATAAAATATTTTAAATATTTTTCTATTTAATACGTTATTATCAAAGAAGGTTAATTTAATTTTTTTTGGTTGATATTGTCTTCAATAATACAAAATGATTAAAATTTTATAAAATCTACTACTAATTTTTACGATAAGTGATTATTAAAATTAATAAGGGTACTCAATTACCGTGTTTGACGGTCAAGATTACGTATTCAGGTAAATTGTTGGCTTTCCCTTGTCTATACAATTTTATGAATGACTGTTATTTTTACAATCTAAAAATTTTAATTAAATGTTTATAAAA
>JAHWXV010907029.1:0-13848 GCA_024586415.1 Phrixothrix hirtus
TATATTTATATATATATATATATATATATATATATATATATATATATATATTTTAAAATGTGAAGATCCGCTATCGTCATGCGTTCGGACCAGGTCAACTATACCGCACATGGTGTTTATTCGGCTTGTCTCTGATTTTTACGTTCGTTGCGCTTGTCTGATTTTGCTTTGTTCGCGCATTTTATCTGTTTATCAGAAAAACAGGTACAACTTTACTCAAGTAAATTCATTTATAAATCTTATTTTTCCAACAGTTGTGTAAAAAAAGTTTAGGTCGCCATTGCAGAATGACACGCTACGCATTGTGACGTCATTAAAATAGATCTTTACATTTTAAAATATCTCTACAATTCAATTTATTTTAAAACGCACTTTATAATCAAATACTTTAACAAATCCAACATATAAATACAAAAGTGATGTTAAACACCAGAAATAAACAAAAGCCCGTGTAACTACTCGAACTGTTTCAAATAAATATGGTCGGGTGTTTTATAGTACGCTCTTTAAAGCTCAAAGTTCTTTTACAAGAAATTGAGGATTGCAGATGTGCGACTGCTGTGTAAAGCAATTAAAATAATAAAGGACTTTTGATTAACTTTAGATGTTCATAGATACAAAATTTACTGTCTCATTCTAAAAACTTTCGACTTTCACTCTTCTTTGTTGTAATAAAATAATTGATTTGAATATTTGCGGTTAGTGTTCAACTATTAACTGCGAGTTGGTACTTTTCTGTTAAATACAGTTAGAGCCTTCTTTAGTTAATTACTTAATAACGCGGGTTTGTTCGTCAATTTTGGTTTATAAACTTCGAAGTTGGCAACATCATTATTGCCAGATTCAATAAAATTTATGGAAGCTATAAAATTATTTTTAATAACCTCAATAGTGGTTTTGCGTTTTAAATGCAAAAAAATATAGCCGTGTCAAATGATTAATATGTTTATAATTGTTTATGCTTATTGCGCATTCTAATGTCTAATTAACAGCAAAGTGCAATTAACGTTTTGTTATTGACTAACATCAGTTCATTAGATTTTTTATATTATGGTTTATATTTTCTATTAAGATAAACAAACACTTGTATCCATTGTCTCTGTTTTCATGTATGCTACGCTATGCACTCAAAACTTTAGCCCTTTCAACTTGGCGCTTCATTTATAATTTTGTCATGTAGGCGAAAGCAGTTCCTTTTAAAAAATATGGCAAGCGTGCATGAAGGAATTTGCAGACATGGCAACCTAGCCTTACCTCATTTTGGGGATTATTTATTTAGCAAGGAGTGGACTCCATAACCTTACTTTTTAATATTAAAGTAAAGATTATAATTAATTACCCATCAATTCAAGAACAAAAATCTCTTGATGCAATCATCACTTTACGAAACTTGGATCAATTAAAACTTCCCGTTTTGTGTAGTTGAAGGAAAACGAGATTTATGATTTACGGTAGCCATGACAGAGTTCTACAAATTTATTTTTAAAATGGGGCGTTTATTATTAAATGTATAGTTCTTTACACCTTAAAGCATCGCGTGATGGTAACGTGTTTACGTTGTCTATTATTGAATCCTCGGCAAACAGATATTGCGTCATTTCATTGAAATTAGACACTCGATAGCGTGTTCTACTTCTGACGCCTAAAGTTCATAACGGGATGGCAATGTTAATAATGTGGCGTCATATACAAAGCCTCACTTATGGGATTCAAGTTAAAATTTGATTACTTGAAATTAAGTTATCTGCTGATACTAATTGTTTTTTAAGTTTGCGCGCTATTATTTACAATATGTGACGCTTACTCCAAAACGGGAACAACGAGTTCCCGTTTCCGAAAAACAATCTTAGCAATGTTATCGCCCAAGTGGATTTTAGGAATTTAGGAATTACGGTCAGGAAGGTTTCAACAGAAACTTCTGAATGATTCTACGGACTGAGTAGACGGACGTAGACTGCAAGCTCCTTGCTTCAGTATCTATTGGACAAGATGGGATGAACCTTTTGCGTTGTAGCGATCTACACGTTGAATTCTATATTAATGAGAGATACATTTTTGGCATCTTCAAGTAAATTTCTTATCTGCTTGTTTGTTGTTTGGGGCTTGCTCTCATCACTTCAACCTTCAGTAGATTTTTACGTGCTTAATAATTTTACCCCTTAACCGAGAAGCCTTAAAAAATTACCAATCTTCGTCGCGTCCTTTAGGTTCATAGATAAACATGCTAGTCAATGAATCACCGACGCTGGAAATTTGTTATTTAATCGATTATAAAGTTAAACAATTTGCGTTTGTCGTTCCAAAATTATCTTAACCTAAGAATTGGTAATTTTGCTTACGAAATCATCAACCCAAAGAAAACTAGACAATTAAAAGTTTGTGATATCGCGTGGGCTTCAACAAATACGCGCGAATTAATTCAGTTGTCCAAATACGCTCTTATTATTAACTTATTGACACAACACAATTCTGTTTGCTTTCGACAAACTTTGTCGATATGTAAAAGCAGGTGGCGCCCAACAGTTCTGTATCTATGCGTTTGCTTTGGTTTCAGATATTCCTCTGGGAGACAGTATCGCTTGAAATCTCATAAATTATTAGTAGAACAAGGTATTAGTAAATCTTACATAGGTACCTTAAAACAATAACCAAACTTAATCACATCGGTGATTATAAGATAACAAAGAATGTAATAATGTGAAAGTGGAAAGTGTATCAAATTGTTGAGGTAAATATTAGATATATACACTGTAATCGATACAAAACCTTGCTGTAAACGTATAATTTCTATTTGTTATATACTTTTCTATTTATAGAGAGCATATGTTGTCCCTGCAACATACATTCACATATTTTAATAAGCTACTGCGACAATGGCATATTCTGCTTTCGACTTGTATAATAAACTAATTGCAAATTCGCGTGAAGCAAGTTTATAGTAAATAGTTCGTAAGTAATCGATAACCTTGTGCTGGATATATTTGATTTCTATAAATTACCGTTATTTCTAAAATTAAACAATTCTCTGCGAAATCATCTTCATAAATGTAAAGGTCATTATGAATTCTTTTATGTTGCATATTGCCGGTATTTTCGTGTTCATCTAGGTGACTGAGATTTAACTGTTATTAATGGCCTTGAGGCAAAGGCAGGTGCACTTTCACTTAACTTGTTGCTATTACGTTATACGGATTAATTTAAATTTTTACGACTTCACGGTGTATCATCATTTTGAGAACGGTAAAATATTATTCCTTGTTATTTTTAGAGTTTCGACGCTATAAACACTACCATATTTATTTATGGCAAATTATGGGCGCATTCATGTGAAACTACTTATTAATACGTCGCATTGTAGGGCAATGCATTTCATTATGATTTCTATGGTAAAATGCTTCCTGGTTGTTATTTCAACTATAAGATTGTTTTTTGTTTCTAAATTATAACTGCAATTTTAGTCGTTTAGGCTTACAAAAGCCTCGGAAATTAGCGAACTAATTTCAATGATGAGTGCTAACGGCCATTGTATGCTTTATATATGTATATTCTTTTAAAAAAATAGTAATTTAACGGTTATGTTTATTTATGTCTAATCGTTTTGTATGCTTATTACATTTTTACCATAAACATCGTCTTTTAACGCCTATTACTTGTTAAAACATCCTTTCTGTCTTTAATAATATTTGAATAACAATGAGGTTATGTTTTGTTTACAAATTTAAATTTCCCTTAACGCATTTTTGGATTTGAGTGTTTTTGAATGATTGGACGAGCTGTATTTAGAAATTCAAGGAAGGTGGTAGCAATTAACACGTGGTTCTCATAAATCATTCAAAAAATAATTATAGATATACAGGAAAATTATGATAATGCGCAACCTAATGAATATTAACAACTCTTAGATAGCAAAATGTTAATAATTTACATCTGACAATTATTCTCAAAATATGTATGAGAAAAATCTTATTAAATTTTAGTCCAAATGTTTAATAAATAACCTCTTTGCCTTTTTAAAAACTTTGCAGAATCATCAGTAAAATATTTAAATCACACTTCTAATATAAGTATTCCCTCCCTAACTAAATTAACAAGTGTAGGAGTAGAACGAATTTACAGATGTATCAGAGTTCTTTTGCAAAAATCTAGAGCTTATATAAATGAAGCACAGAAAAACATTCGATATTCGTTAAAACGTATGGTACCCCTTTTTAATATTCACTACTTGTATTAACGGTGGATTTAGATTTAGTCCTTCAAGTTAAATGACAAGCACGTTTAACGTGATCAAAGTGTGTATGTACTTTCGTAAATTCAATTTCGAAATTTTGTGAAATCAATTTTTTTCATTATACCGATAGAGAAATCTACAAGTAACTTTGTGCAACTAATTATTAAAATAATCGCACCGTCACTGTCAAGTTGATCAATTAATAAAAATAGAGAGATAATAAAGTTCTAAAAAAATTAATATGTTTGCGTGTCAACTCCAGTAACAGCAACTTATTAACGAAGTTGGTCATGCTTTTAGTTACGGAATACGCCTTTTATATGAAAATAAAAAAATCTGGTGCCAGACAACATACGCCTTTCTCCAACATATTAATAGATATGCAAATAATGTCCCCAAATGACTAAAATATATTTTACGTTTATTTTGTGAATGATGATTGCAACGGTCCCCTATACAAATTACTGGACACGCAAAACGCTGCTCATAACTCCCTTCAATGCATTTATTCGCAAAGACGGAAGTGTTCACGTACAAGTGCATCAAAGACATTAGAACCGTAGTAAGTTTTAAAAAATTGTTAGAGCGGTTTTCGAAAAAATCGCAAAAAACTTTAAAATCACAAGAATAAAGCGACACTTCCTATCATTCTATTTTAACTAAATTCTTTCTGTTGCATGTCCAAAATTTAAATACAAAATTTTATTTTTCTATGATGCTTAGTTTTGAGATATGTCATTCACTTCCGGTTACTCAATTTTCAGAAATGTATTAGAGAAACCGTTTCGCGCTTATAAAATTGAATTAATTAACTAAGAAATACCCTAAGATTAAAAAAAATTGTTAGATCCGATTTCAAGAAAATCGCGAAAAACTAAGAAGTCAGGAAACATCTAACAATGACAGAAATAAAGTGATACTTCCAGTTATTTTGATTTTGCATGCAAAGGCGATTATGACCTTAAATATAAATTTTCATTTAGCTAGGGCTTTTAGTTTCATAGTTATTTTATTCAGAGTTATTGGTAAAAGTACTTCCGTTTACTCGATTTAGTGAAAATGTTCTAATTAACTGCCTAGGTTATATGAAAAAGAATTGACTAAGAAATATTGTAAGTTTAAAAAAATCGATAGAGCCGATTTTGAGAAAATCGCAAAAAAGTGGCAGCTCCGGTTATCTGATTTTAATCAAATTGTTGCGGTTATGTGTCCTGTGGCTACAAACTTAAATATAACACTTTGTTTATCTACGACTTTACGTTTTCAAGATATCCTGTTCAGAGGCACACACAGACCAATTTCTAAAAAATATGATTTCCGCTAAAATTTGGATATCAAAAATTATGGATGAAAACAATACTTTCGCCTTTACCTGTATTTTATATAGGATAAGAGAAAGTAAAAATTGTTTGTAATTGTTTGTAATAGATTTATTTTTGTTTTGACTTGTTGCACAGTAGATTAACCGCAACAATTCTATGCGAAAGAGCTTGGTACAAACTTTACTGAACACGTTTTGTTGTTGATTTGCGTTCCAAATTAGTGTGCCCAAAGTTTCAACATATATTAATAACAATTTTGCATTATTATTCAAAGATTAATTCAATCTAGTAACTTTTAATTTAATTAAAATACTAAATGAGTTTGCTTACAGTCGATAATATTTCGAGAATCTCCGAATTTACTCGACGCGCATAGTGGTAATATTAATTAAAGGATCAATTTCCAAGATGTAAACACTTCTAATGTTGAAAAACTAGCGCTAAATGGTAAGACGGTAACGGCGACTTTTATAATTACAAGCGTAGTCTGTAACACATTTTAAAATCATTAGAAAGTAGCATCTTCACGCGCTTACAGAATCGTTTCCGTGAAAATTACTTGTTTCCTATTTTGATCAATGAGGTATTATGTCAATTCCACAGTAAAGGAAGTGGAAGTTTCATATTGTAAACTTGAAAATAGTGTTATTAAACCATCTGTCAGGTTAGACATGCCTCCAAAATCGCTGCGTTAGCGTTGATTATTTTGAAAACCATAGCGTGCCATGTTTGTCTAAAATAACTGTAGTAAACTGAAGATTCAATTTAATCATTTTAGAAATTTTGTAAAAATGATGTAATCACGTTAACACAGTATTGTCAAGGAAATAAGCTCAAACCGGATCTCATCTTTTAAAAATCCTGAACATCCAGAACAACTTTATTTAAATACTGGAATAAATTGACTCATCCAAGTGATATTTGCGCAATCATATATCATTTAAACTTGAATTTTCTAAAGTTCTTATGAATATTTAATACTCATACCCATCGCTTCGTTCAAATTCCTTTTAAACAAGTTTTGCAAATCTGTCTATATAAAAACAATAAACCGTTTAAGATTATTTGTTTAAGATTTAAAATATTCGTAACAGAAAAATTTATTTAAATTTATAACGACTCAATATTTTTTTATTAATAAAAATGGTAGTCGGTTCTTCAAATTCCTTTCACTTTTAAGAAAATGTGTAAACAAAAAACGTTTCCAAAAACGGCCAGAATAGTTTAGAATCATAAAACATAAGTTCAAGGTCAGAACTGATCTGTGTTTTTTTAAATAAAAGGAAAAGTACTACAAGCTCGCCATTCTCTTAGCAAGTATTCACGTAACTACCTTAATTTTTGGATTCTTGCAGCTGATATGCTCTAATAACGTTTTTCTTTGCAGTAGAATATGTTACAGGAAGTTTGTAATCAAGCGACTTCAATTATGAGCAGCAAACAATAAAAATGTTTTGATTTATCTTTATGTTTATCGCTGTCGTTTACTATGAAAATCTAAAAGAATCTTGGAACCTTGCATTTAAAATCTGAATAAAACTTAGTTATCTGGGTTTTCCTACGTTTTGTCTCCAAGCTTTGAATATTAAGTGCAAACTTAATTATTCCGCGATTTAACCTTTAACTACTTGCATAAATTCTTATTCATAATGGGTGCAAGCATACGAGCAGTATGAAAGGTAAAATAGATGTAAATGTTATGAGCGAAAAAGTATAAACGGTGTGCATTCAAGTTCTAATGCCTCGTAGTCTCTTTCTCTTGCACTCTCTCTCACTCACACACACTCTCTCTCTCACTTTCATCCTCTAGAAAGCCTAAGCTGCAGTCATTGCTCAAGTTAATCACCCTGTCACGCACACATTTTTCATAACGCTAACGCGACGATTGCATGACTGCCGTAAATTCCTTTTAGGGCTCTATTATGTCAACTGAAAAATGTACAACCATGCAGCGTGTCTTTCAGTGTTAGAACAAATCAAAAATCGTTAAGTGCCATATCAACGGAAACTTTCCGCATATTCAGCCGCTGTTCCACGCTCAATCGGCGTTCTACTCGCGCAATTATGCCATTCAAGCGACCGGTGTGTACTTTGAACTGCCATATCCACGAACGTATATTTTTATGTCCATGATGTGAAGGAATCTGATAATTCCACGCTGTTCTGCGAACGTAAACGTTCCAGTTGTATTATCCAAACTGTTTTCGTCGTTAGATAACACAATAAGCTGTAAATAGGTTTGTTTGCCACTTAGCCCCACCCAACCTAACGGAATAGCTATGTCTTTTCAAACTTTCGAGTTCTTATCTTCTTTTATTTCTGAGAAAAAGCTTAAGAGATCTTAAAACTTGAATGCACCTCGTACAACGAACGCAACTTTTAATGTAGGAATGTATTAAACTACGCAAACGCCGAATTAAATTTGTTGGTTTAATGTAAGTGTGAAAACTTGAAATCGTGAAGTTAAGCCTTTTCCTTTTCGTACCAACGAAATGATTAAAAATCTTAAAATATAGGTACTATTACTTGTATATTTTGTTGTACTTATTATTAACATAAGGAACAAAATATTGAATTTAGATTTATGTATACAATTTTGAAGGTTAGGCTTTATTTGGAAAACTTCAACCACTCTTAGTACAACCAACGGCTCAAGATAAAACTCTCAATTACTAAATTTAAACGTAAAATTTACATGAAATTGTTTCGGCTTTTATGTATTTACATGTAATTGACGTAAACGTAAAATTTCGCAGATACATTGTGCACGCTATCAACGAATCTCATTAACTCGACTGTAGAGACCATGTTAATTTCGCATGGTTACGTTCACGTTACGTGAATAAGACCTTAAATTTATAAACCCATATAAGTTCAACATTACCATTGGCGACTAAAAAGTTTCATTCGGGATAGCTAAAGAAATCTGACTTTTAGCAAACATTACGCTTTAGTGTCTAGCAAAATATTTTCACATATTTACACATTTTGTTAAAGAATATTGGTTGCTCCGCTTAGCTTGCTTTTTGTAATAACTCTCTACAAATATTACCTCATAAAATATATGAATACATGGATTCAAGGGAGGGTTGGAAGAACAGTAATGCTGAAACCCTTCCCATTCTTACGTAAAGAATAAAAATTATTATTATTATCATTAAGGCAACGAATAGCGGAATATTGAATATCATAGAAAGTAAGTTCCAATGCACTGTTAAGTTTTGCCAATTAAGTGCTTGGTGTAATTGGTGTGACGCGATTGTCTCGTACAGGACAATTTGTGGCCATGTATATAAATATTATTCGTACATCATGAGTCCTAACGCTGTATTTGAGTGCAGCGGATGTGCCTTATTGGTGTATCATATAGTGACGTGATAAATCACGAATGTTATGTTTGCACGGTCTCATAGATTAATCTACATTTTGTTTTGTCGGCCAGGCATGTTAATGCGATAAAATAAGCGATTCAAGCACTATATGCAGTGTTAGCTCTCAAGGGTGACATCTTTTGCTATTACAATAATAAAAGGAGCTTTACTGTGTTTGTCAATGCCGCTTTTTGAATTTATTGCGGCGCGGACAACCGTATAAAATTGCTTGTATAAGGTTTACAATAATGATGAACTAATGGGCAACGGTGTTTCACCTTCGTCCTAATCAGCGTGTTCTGAATGTGTTACTATAAGCACCAGCGCCACCCATTGCGGATTACTTTGCTTAGGAATGAGTTCCCGTTTGGTTTACCATCCAAGATCTTGTAAAATGCTTGGGAGAGCACTGAGGATTTTCGCGATGCAGTTCCGTTGCGCGTATCTGTGCTTCTAATAGCGATGGCACTAGTTTCTGCCTCTGACCTATAGGTGCAGCACCGCGCGTTCTTGGAAAATGACCTTCCCTCCCGTTGTCCTCTCGATCTCGACGAAGTTGAGCGGCATTGGGTATTTTTCTTTCTCCCGACGTATCCTGTGCAGGAGAGGTCCTACAGGGCCTCCTCATCTGGAATATTTTCCGGTAGTCCTCATAAGACTACCTTCAGCGTCTTGTATTTATCAAGTTGGTGTGTGGAATCGGACTATGGAATCACGTAGGTTCTAAATGATCCCCTACACTCGCTGGTTCGATACTAATTGCACAAAAAGGCGAGCTCATCCACAACGGAGGTTCAGTTTGCTTTCCACCTAATAACGATTGGCAGGGTTCCACCTGCATGGTCTCTCCTGGGAGTTCTTTTTGCGACTCTTTCATCGCCGCGTTTAATATTTCTATCTTTGTTTCAGTTTCCTGAAGTGCTTCGAAACTGTTTGGCGTGGTTGTTGCGGCTAGATTCCAAGCCTTGCTCGCTGTTTTTTTCTACCTCTCGACTTTTTAAGGCTTTTGGTGGAGTTGGAGGAAATCGTATTGGGGGTAGTTTGGCTTCCTCATCAGAGGAGCTTACATCGACCTAACCCGGTCTCTTCAAGTGCGGCGTTGCACTACTGTTGCGAGGTAAAAGCTACCTCCTTCGCGATGTTCGCGTAGTTTTCTTCGAAGTCGCCTGTGTTTTATCGAAGTTTTTGGTTTAGCTTTTCTAATGAATCGCGAGACCAGTTTAGAGTATCCTCCCGAAGTCGGAAATACTAAAAGAACTCATATTTAATGTTCTTCTAAGTGAAAGTACACTAGTACAAACAACATATGTGGTGTTTTGTACTGCATCTGACCCACTGCTACAAGTAGAAGAAGCCTAAGGTACAGCAAAAGAGAGCTCAAGGGGGTATAAAGGTATAGAGTGAATACGAATACAGTCGTACTAGTCGGAAGGATAGCAAGCACCTCATAACGTTTATATATACGAGGACGGTTTTTCAATCTCCCGTCGTACAGGTTAACAGTCAATCGTGTGGTAGAAGGCGGGTATACACGGAAGGCACCTGCATATGTCGACCCTATAGCCACTGCCACTTCCAACATCATTACGCCATTCTGAGCTGAGTTATAGGTACGTAAACAGAACTGCTACGATTGACTCTCTCACCAAGTGCGAATTGCGTAATATAATTCGGTTTCTTCGAGCATAAGAGAATACTACAATAAAAAATATCCTGCTTTTGTGTAATTTTTTTAGTTCTCTGTGAAATAAATAGAAACTTAATTATTTGTCCTTATTTATATCGGTTTTAGAATCCAAGAAATTATAAACACAATTTGCAATATACGGTAATTATAATTCCATATAGCCTTTAAAATACAGGCCGTTTGAAGAAGAACTTCCTAGTTTTATGTATAGTGAAATTAATTGAAAACTACATAAACGAGTACATACAATGAAAGAGACTACCTTCAAGTTTTTTTTAATGTTAGTAAACTTCAACGTGGGATACATTTATTGCCCTACATACGTCGGTCGAGGCGATATTCCAATTCTCGCCACGTATTCACCAACATAGAAGGTGTAACTGTCTCAACCGCTGCGACGATTATTTCCCGTAAATAGTTAATGTCACGGATCTTTTCACCGTGCACAAAATTTTTTATAGGCCCCAAAAGAAAAAGTCAAGTGGGGATAAGTCCGGGCTTCGTGGTGGCCAATGACTTCTTTGGGCTCCAAACACACGAAACATGAATTTGTTCAACAATAGCTTCGGAAGTTCTTGGTCTACCCGGTGATTTCGCTTTTAAAACACTACCGGTTTCCTTGGAAAGACTTTAACCAATTACGGATAGTTTTTGTTGTAGGTGGTTCACCACCATACTGACGTGTAAAATTACGTTGCACTGTTATAACAGACTCAGTTTGCACAAGCCTTCTGCTGCGGAGTAGCCATTGCACTGCACTGAACGTCTGAACAGCACTGAGCACTGGCGCCGTTATTCTCAAGGTCAATCAGGCCTGCCAACTGCAGAAACTGAATTCTCGCATTTACAGGAGCAAAACCTGAACAGTTGATGAATTAAACACCACAAACTAGAATAGTGTATGTCACTTTGTACAGATTCTAGGATACATGAAAACTAGGGAGTTCTTTTTCAAACTCCCTCTATATAGCTCCAATATTTTCTATTAAATGAAACGACGAAAATGTATTAATTTACCTAAAAATATAACGATGTCCTTTATATCACATCATGAAAACCACATTAAAATTATGATAAACAAGGATAGCATTCCCCACAATATAGCTATACTATTCTAACATTAAATTCTGTTTCTGAAAGATTTTCGTTATTTGAGTAGTCATTCCAATTACATACCTGCGTATATCTTTAGTTCATTGGTCTCAACAATTAATTTTAAATTGTTATACACGTCAATAGCCAAAATCTCTTTTGTGACCCATAATTTCTTAATAAAGATTAAATAATGATAAATGAATAGTTTTCAAATTGCTATCTCTAAAGCATGTTTAAGTCTATAAAAAATAGTTATACTAGTTTTTTATTAACAGAAATAACATTACAGGAGAGAAATGTTGCTTTATATATTAAAATCTAACTTATAATGCATTTCTCCCATTAGACAATGTCGTAAAATGTAACCAACCTTTGCTAATGATGCTTTTAGAGAAATTTTAACTAAGAATTCTCGGGTTTCTTTTATTATTTTTTGTTCACTACTAAACATCTGTGCACGTTATACATTGGTTCAAGTAGTACTTTTTAAAGATGTTAGTGGCGGCGGTATCTACATTCAGGAGCGAGTGGGTTTATTTTGACGCAACCTGAATTCATTTTTCGGGCACTCTAATTTAGCTCGAATTATATAATCACGCTTACTTTTACTAAAACAATGAAGTAGATAAGATTATAGACGTTGAAGCAGACATTGCCGTGGGACACTAGCCTGAAGCAAACGCAAACTATCAAATAAACATTTTGTAGTCTACTCGACCTAATTAGATATCTTCCAAAACAAACCGTGAATGAAGTGTTTTTACGGCATGTCAGCATGTGTAATTCTGGTGGTGTGCAGATATTTCAACTTTTGATCACGCCTAAAAGTTATACTCGCCTAGATAGACATTATAATCAATTTTCTAAATCCTTCATTGCACATTTTGATTTATTCACTTTCCCAAGCTTAACTTAAAGTTTCACTTTTTACAGGAACCTAATGTAGATGATCGATACTTTTTAGCTTAATTTAAATAACAACTTTTGTTTTACAATTAAATAACGTGTTTATTTTTAAAATCAAATTAAGGGAAATTAATTATGATTTGTTTTAATCTCAAATCGGAAGTAGTTATTGAGAAACGGATGCTTCCTGAAATTCTTGTTATTTTAAGAGAAACTTGACGCGCTACAATTTAGCATAAAATTGAGTTCATTCAAGCACTTCCCTAGTTGAATTTGTTTTCTAGTTTAGATGCTTGATTTTTGAATTTCTGAGTGGTGTGCAACTTAGGAGAATGAGTGCAAAATGCACACCATCATTATTCAATTATTGATCTTGACGTTAACTATACTTAACAAACAAAAAAAATAAATCAGAGATGGCAGTTTCTTAATTAATACTGAACACACACGAGTTTACCCATAAAGCAATCCGTATTAATTGCTGTTTAACATTTGAAGTGAAACATAAAAGGTAAGTTTATAAAAATCCCAAAGAAATTACTTTCTACAATTATCAAACCGAGCAAACACAAAGATATTTGTGGGAAATATTTTAATAAGCAATTGTGGTTAAGCAATAAATAAAAAGATGATCTCAAGAGATACAACTAAACTTGTTAAAGGAAAGTGCACAGAGAAAATATTGCTTTCACTTTCCGATGTGTAGGAACACGAAAGATATTTTTGAACCACGACACACCTTGACAAATATGATTGGAATTTGTTACAAGCGTATGTAAAAACTTAAAGCAGGTTAGATAAGTATGAGTTAATAAAATAAAAATTGAAAGTAACTCGACGGGTTTCGTTATTATGATCAAAATTAATGTATGCACTTTTGATTATTGCTCATTTCATACATTTATTTATTTAACATGGAAATAATTTTTAGTTTCATTTGTGTTTATTAGTTAACGTTAATTACAGTTTCCTATCTTGAGGCAACTTATCATCAACGGATTTTTCCTAATTCTGTTTTATAATTATTAAATGCTTTTACACGCTTGGCTTAGTTTTATTTATTAGTAAAAGAAATCGACATTCTTTGCATTATGTTTTAGAAAAATAGTTATGGTGGTGTGCCCCCTGAAATTTGCTCAATAGATGATACCAATGAGGAAATTAATTTAATATTACGGCATCTTATTTCTGATACAATAGCAGAATAGTGTGATGTAATCCTCATAAAAGCAAAATATG
>JAHWXV010907032.1:0-15519 GCA_024586415.1 Phrixothrix hirtus
TAATGAACGATTTTATTGTCTAAAATCACCCAAACGAAACTCTAACAATTTATATTCGATAACTAAATGTATTAAATCAATACCAATTTCATAGAAAATTGAGGAGTGAATTTTAAACTGTTACAATCATTTGTGATGCCATCGCTTATTTTAATTCTAAGAAGCCTTCTACGGTTTTCTATGAAATGTTCTAGAATGTTCTATATAATTATTGTTGTTTCTAATTTTGTTACACTGCCCCGTCCTCAATTCTGTTACATCTCTTAACAGTGACCTTGGACTTTGCTATTGCGATGGCTCTACCTTTATTCGGGAATGTCAAAATCTGCATTGAAATCTATACTTGCAACCCCATTACTCGCAAAATGGAAGTCCACAAGTTTTGACGGTGATGGAGTTCCTTTTAGATTCCAACTACACGCCAAGATCTTCAAACCTTTGTCTCGAAATACTACTTCCAACATGGTACACAACATGTTGGAAGTAGTATAGTACGTAACACACGCCAGTTGAGCCGGTCTAAACCGCAATTGAACTTTGGTACGTTAATTTTCTACGGGAACCAACACACATTTTTTCCCTTAGATCCCATAATGAGCCAGAGGTTGCCTCTTTAGTTCGGCTAAGTGTTGCAAATTACATCTGGAGCCTATTGCTCTAGAAGTACGATTGATCTTCAGTAAGTCCTACAAGGAGTTTTGTGATGCCTGCGAAACCACGCACAAATCGACGATAATAAGAATATAACGCCAAGAAAGTTCGTAATTTATGTTTATCTTTTGGTTGTAACCATCCTCATGTGGACTAAATTTACTCTGGATTAGCTGCCTTACCTTTCTCATAGAAAACACGACTCAAGTATTTCACTTTATTTAGAAATAGTTTGGACATTTTCGAATTAAATTAGATGTGCACTTCTTAGTCTTTGACACATAACTTCAAGATATTTCAGGTGTTGATTGAAATTCTTTCCAACAATGATGACATAGTCCATGTAAGCTAGACACGTTAAGCAAGATAACCTTTTCAGGACCAATTCCATTAGCCTTTAAAATGTCGCTGGCGCATTTCACAAGCCAAACAGCATCATTGTGAACTACCAGAGACAAGATTCAATGGATAGTGCTGTATTTTCCAGGTGTTCAGCCACCATACCGACTTGTGAATACCTACCTTTCATGTAGGGTATGTTACTCTTAATTTTATGCTAATATTACCAAGTTGGTACCTCACTGGGATGACATATACATTAATAGGAAGGTCTTGAAAGGAAAAGGATTGACACTATCCTTCAATTGATGAAGATTTTTTATATCTATCTTAGTTTTCGAAATATTTCGAGAAAACGAATTTTCAGCTCAACTTTGGGATGCGGTTTAGTCCCTTAAACGGCTTCTGTTGCCGATAAAAAAATACATGTGCATTATTTTGTCTACATTATGTGTGCAAAGTTTCAAAGAAATGGGGAATCCACATTTGGCAATATTCTCATGTAAGTGACATTATACTTAATTGTTAAGCTTTTATATTTTTCCTCGAATGTAATGATTTCTGATAACGACAAAATACAGAAGCTTCTCTGTTTTAACATTTATCAATACATGGGTGCAACTTTTTAATTTAACTGGAAGAAAGGTTTAAACATATCATGACAGGTAAGTTTGATGCCATTACGTATTTCTTATCTGGTACGAACTCTACAAACACGTATTAAATTCTGTAGAACACGTAAATGAAGCTTTCTATCTTATTCGAATTTTAATAAAAAGTTATTACTAGAATTTGGGATTAAAATATAAGCATTTGTAAAGGTGTTTTTAAAGATGTTTGCAATAATTTTTATCGGCGTTTCTACTGTTTTTACTGATTCGTGCCCTGTATTATGGACCACCATATGTAATCCTAAAATTTTAATTAAGAAAATCTTAAATTAATTTTCATGATATGGTATTAATGAATATACAGATATAACAATTTTTCTAAAAGTTTAAATACAAGATATTGATTAAATTTTTTATTAATAACTAAATTAGTCGTTAAAGCATATTCACATGTTTTAAATAACGTCTAGCGCTTATCAGTAATTAGTGTACGTCTTCAACGCTGTAATGTATATTATAAACTGAACTGCCGTTACAGTAGTCGAATAAAAGACCAAACAACTACAGCCGGCTAGATTAACATGCAGGTTCGGACTCAAACTTCAATTATAAATATTTCGAAAACTATACAATTTAGAAACGCTTTTTTGTCGTATATCCGAAGATATATCTTCATTAACGCAATGCTCCTTATTTGGCGGACACTGTATTAAATGCTTTGTGAGAAAATAAATTTCAAATTGCTCTGCTCACCGTTCTGTTCTATTAAATGTAAATTATACAGGGTGTCCCAAACCGTTTAGTCCAGTTACTAACTCCGTTATGACAAGAGTGATGAAAGCCGGTGGAACGGAATTGTAAACCGCCACAATTCCCATTATTAGTCGAACCACAATCTGTATTGCATAAGAGAAACACATTTTCAACACATTTGGGGCATTAATGTTTGGTGTGGTTTACTAAATGGCCGTATCGTTAGTCCGTACTTTTATCAAGGTACTTTGACTAGTGCACGCTACTTAAATTTTCAGCAGACTGATTTCCTCAAATTGTCAGAAGACATACCCATCAACGAAAGAAGAGCCATGTGGTGGCAACAAGATAGTGCTTCTCCTCATAACAAACAAAAGGTAACGGAATATCTAAGCAGGTTCTACTCAGAGCGCTGGAACGGAAGATATGGATTCATATTGTCCTACACGGTCACCGGATCTTAGCCGTATGAGCTTCTTTCTTTGGGGTTATGTTAAAGAACTTATATACACTACTACGCCTATTAATTTAGAAGACTTGCAAAACAAAATTATTCTAACTTGTCAAAGAGTAACACCGGAAATGATAATTGCAGCATGCACTAGATCTATATTACATAGACTTGAGACATGTGTAACACAAAATGGACAACAGTTTGAACACGTGTTATAGTTATTTTGTTTTACGTTTTTTGTTACTGTTTACTTCGTTTTTTTTTGGTTATTTCTATTTAAAATATCTTAAGTTGGATATCGTTGCATTCTAAATAAAACAGGCGTTTTGTTGACATTGTAATATACAGGGTGTTCTGTTTGACTTCTCAAATTTGACATCGACAGCACCGAACTTAAACGTTAAAGCATAGATTTTCATTTACAGATGTAAACTTCCTTGCGACTAATGCATAACCTCCAAAAATCAAATTTTGTCTCTTGTCATAATGTAGTTATTAGCTGGAGTGAATGTTCTGGGAGACCCAATATACAATGCTTAAAACAATGTAAGATCAAAGTTGACGTACTAACAATACTTTTAAACTAAATAGTTTCAAAGTTCAGATGCAAAACTTAAATTTATTCAAATTACCAACTTTTCAAAATTAAAACAAACGAATGCCCGGCGATTGCTATTTAATTTAGAGGATTTGCTTTCGCACCATTGAATAAAAAAATGTAAAGTTTAACGAATAATTAGTACAATTTGCATGATTTCCTTAGAATTTAGGCTGAAAAAGCTGTTTATTAACTGTTTATTGAGGATAAGATATTCTCATACTAGCTCCTTATTAAAGGTGCACGCGGATAGAAGCGACATACCATTGGTTTGATAAACAAGTATTGTAGAACTAATATTTGTTTTAGAGTTTATCCGGTTCCCATAGTTGTAATTTATAATTTCGTCCTTTAAATTAATTTGACTTGGTTTAATTTCTTTCTGTAATCTAGAATGACTTAACTTAAATTCCTCTTTCAATTTGTTTATAATATCTCCTTGAAATTTATTTTGATTTAGTTTGAATTCTTCATTAATGGCATTTTGGCCTAATTTAATTTCATCTTTTAATTTATTTTGATTTGATTTCATTTTTTGTTACAATTTAATCTGATTGACTTCCATTCTTTCTTGATTGTAATTCATTTTATCTTGCACCATTTGCATATTTAACAACTTTGTAACCACTCTATATAAAATAGCCATATGAAAGCGGATTATAAAAATGAACTAACGTATCTTTTCAATACTGCGTTGGACTATAATTTTTTCGAATTCAAAAATAATATATATACAGACACTGGCTTACCTATGGGCGGAGCATTATAACTTCTTCCTAGTGAACTTTTTCTTAAACACCTAGAAGACAAATATTTATCTGATAACAAAATATTAAAAAAATATGTGATAATGATAAGTTAAATGAATTCTTTAACTATACTAATACTTCGCACAAAAACATACAATTTACCAATAAATTGAATGCGACTCGTCTATTCATTTTCTTGAGAACTTCAGATCATTTTCAGTTTCAAATATTTCGAAAACCTAACTATACAGATAACATCATTCCGAATTATAACAACACACCTCATACTTTCACAATTCACAATTTTAACCTCAATTTTAATTTTCAAAAACGAAAGGAACGTGATCTATTACATAGCAGAAAATAATGGATATTCAAAACTAACTGTCGATGTTCTGATAGTAAAAGCATCACACAATAGTAATTTACTGAAGATGACTACTTTACCTAAATTCACCGCAACCCGCCTGAGAGTTTATGTTATTAATTATGTTTGAGACATATCTGAAGCTATGAAAAACCGTTAGATAAACTGAATTGCTTTCACAGGTCCACATAGTTTAAGTTCCTCCATCTCCATTCACAAAGACAAACAAATCGATAATTTACTTCGAGTATATACAAACTCAACTGTAAAGATTGTAATTATGGGTATATAGGAATGGCCTCTCGTAACATTCCAACTTGGGTGAAAGAGCATGTTAGAAAGATCAAAAACAATAAAGCAGGTACTTAATTTTCTTATCTCGCGGAACATATATTAAGTGCTAATTTGATAATAACGGAAATGTTACAATTGTAAATAAAGAAAAAGAAATTCATTTCCTCAAATTAAAAGAAAAATTCTACAATGGTGGTAAAAAGTCTTGCACCACCATGACTTTTATAATTTTCAATCAAAATGTGCCAATCTGATTCAAATCAACCCGGAATTGTGTTGTAAGATTAATAGTTACATGTTTAGTTACCTAATTAGAAAGTTTAGACATAACTTTTTTGCTTAGTTTTTGTAATCGAACTAATTACCCGTTTCTCTTAATAATTAGCTTAAAATTAAGAAATAATGTTGTCTATTAAAAACCATTTATGGGAATATTATGGTAGATTTCTACCCTTTATTAAGTATATAAATAAGTCATGATCTTAAATAAAGCATTTTAGTGATTTGTGATCCTAAGATGCCATCGAAAACGCGCCAGATCAAATTGTCGGAAGAAGTGCGGTATGCCATCATGTTTTACCACAAAGAGGGAAGATCGTCCCGTGAAATCGCTGCCAGAGTTAAATGTAATGAATCACCAGTGATAAAGGTGATTAAAGAACACACGCAAACGGGAAAACTAGAAGATATGCTTCGTACTGGACGTCCAAGGAAAACTTCTACCAGAGATAACAATATGCTGCGAAGGACAAGGTTAGCTGATCGGACCCTTAGTACAACAGATTTAACCAACTTATGGTCCCAGGCCAGTGAAATAAGGATATGTACCTCTACAGTGAGTAGAGGAGGCTTCAAAGTTTTGGACTCAGAGGCTGTCGAGCACGGAAGAAACCAGTATTATCAGAATGTCAACGACTGCTTCGCTTGCGCTGGGCGAAAAATCAACATAGTTGGACCCCAAGAGATTGGAAAATGGTACTATTTACTGACAAATCTACCTTCACTATAAGCAACCATTCAGAAAATTCATACGTCAAGCGATTCCCATCAGAAGAGTTTGCACAAAATTGCATTCTCCCAACAATAAAACGTCCCACTTCCATTATGATATGGGGATGCATGTCTGTTACTGACGCTGGTCGTTTACATGTTGTGTCTGGTATGATGAATGCAACCAAATACATTGAGGTATTAGAAACCAAAATGTTAAGAAGTGGAAAAGATTTATTTGGTGAAGATGAGTGCATATTACAAGACGATAGTGCTCAATGCCATAGAGCTAAAACTGTACAGGCGTGGCTTGCTGGTAATAAAGTGAAAAAGTTCCACTGTCCCCTGATCTAAATCGAATCAAGAACCTATGTCAGACGATATCAAACATTATTTTCAAACGGAAACGCACAAAAGAGGTTGAATTGATCGAAGCCTTGTATCGCTGCGTTTCTAGGGTTAATTCCAGGCCGAAGAGATGTGCGTTGGTGATTAAAAAAAAAGGGTGGCCAATTAAATATTGACGTGGGTGATACATTCTTTAATTTGTATTTTTTTCAATTTCATTGTATTAAATTGTCGAATATATCAATTTTTGCAAATTGTGTTTTATTACCTTATTTTATGATTTTAGTTTGATAGGTCATTCTTTCTCATCCTAAATTCGTGTTACAGGTATAAAGTAATTATTTGGTTTTAAATAAATTTAGTTTATAGACAGAAACTGTGTTATATTCAAAGTTTAACCGGTTCAACACGGTGGTGCAAGACTTTTTACCACCATTGTATATACCTGTTCACAGTAAAAGTGATAAAACACATTTACTTAACGAAGGGATTAGTTAACTTCACTTTATGGCTAAAAGACTCTTTCAACTATATGATTAACATTTTTATTATTATATAGTTTTCATAATCCTATATCTAGATTCCGTTATATTCATTTTATTTGGGTTATACGTTTTCATGGTGTTGTTTTAGTTTTATAAACTTAAAATGTTTATTATTATACACTAGTTCATAATTAATTTGATAAGCTTGTTGTCATTATTTTCTGCTAGCTTCTGGTGTACTACTGTTGTTCTTTTTATAGTTTTATATTAAAATAGCTTTTGTTATCTTACCTTTGCTATCTATATTTAGTGTTTCTTATGTTATCTCCAGGCATGTTCAGAAGTTTATGATAATGTTTTATAGCTAACATTTTATATTACTGATTTGAAAATTATACTAGTAAATACGATTTTAGTTTTAATCACGACGGAGTAATCAAGAATAACCTAAATTAATTAAGAATACAAGTAAGCTTTATTATTTTTATTTTTAGACATCTTATATCTTAATTAAATATTTACTAATTCCTTATACGTTATAGTTGCTCTGATGATGGTTTAAAACTAAATAAACCGAACTATATTTAGGCTGTGCATATACAATTATTAATTTAAATTTTTGGAAACCATTGGTTTTGTGTTTCTTTTCAATATATTACATACAATTCCCAATTTGAGAAATATGGATTTCACCAGATATGTTGAAAAGTCTATATTTATGTTCACTAAATTACAACTATTGATTTACACGTGTTCACTCAAATATAATAATAATAAACGTTTATATTTCCAATTATTTGCAGCTACTTACAAAATTTTTAGCAAAAGCTAAAAACTGAAGGAATGTAAACTGCTCTTTATATAGAAGGGAGGATTCTGGAAAAACTCTGGAATAATAAGGAATAAAATTAGTCATAATGCTGATATAATAAATTCCAATGCCATAAGTTATTGCTATAACTTTGAATTTATTTAGATTTCAGTTACAATAATGAATCATACATGATTTATTTTAGTTAGATCTTCTACAAAATGTTTTATATTTGTAATTATGTTATAATAAATTTGAATCTCCGAAAAAGGGATTAATGAAAAGGGTCTTCTCGGCAATTAACACTTCTGAATTGAATTGCTAATGATATAAAGTCACAGTTTTTAGAATTTATTGTCTTTTTTATTTAAAAAGCATCGATATTGCTTGTGTAAATGAAGCTCGCCTAATTTATGGTGAAACTTGACAGTTAGTAAATATATCACCTTTAGAAATTATCGTAATTCCTAAACTATGTGTGGTGGAGACGATATCGTTACAAAAAAGAAGTAGAATACATTTATTTCTAGTTCTCGAATATTACAACATCTTTTAGAAATGTATACCTTAAAATTTATTAACCTAACATACAATCAAATAATTCTATCTTGTTTATTAAAGACATTATCACAAATATCAAACGAAAACCTTTAATGCATTGTAAATATAATACATTCAGGGTTGCAAAGACTTCACCTAAGTGCCAAAAGTTATACAGCGTTGTAACAGAATAAGAAACACGCAACTCATTGCTTACATACACAACTTAATTGATAAAATAACCAGTGGTATTGCTGTATTCGTGTATTATTTCATTTACAGGTAAAACTATATCTCATTCTTTAGAAATCATTATAATTGCTTCAAGCAGCTCGTCACCCACGTTTCACGTGGGTGAAAGCTAATTTTAAAAAATATTTTTATGTTATATACAAAATACACTGAGCAGCACAATGAATGTTGTATTTAAAAAAGCGAGCTGTCATTTAACAGGTTCGCCCAAGGCGTCGTAGTATACATTCAATATAAGGCAGTCGGATTGTCCTGTTCCAAATTAAGAATTTTCATTGATATTATTCTAATATGACACGTTTAGAAGAAAAATTTTTGTAACGCCGGCTTGTCCAGGTGGTAGTGTAAGGAAAGACACACTTGAGTACCAATACAGAAACTCGAATTCAACTCACGACCTATAACTTAAAGGATTCATAATCTCTTTTCTTTAGTTTTAATTCATACCTTGTTTTTATTTTCGTTGTCAACTATTTTTTAAACGTGAATTCTAACTTAGAGAGCACAGAAATCCCGTACGAGGGTCATACTATAATTATCGGAATACTCGGAATCTGGTTAACTGGTTAAACTTACTATTTATTTTAATTTTTCAAAGTAGCCCCTCCTCCTCCGTAACTTTGTTCATACGCATAAACCACTTATGAAAAGTCTTAGACCACTATCCTTTTACTGGAATGGCTTCTTTATCTGAGGAAAACCGACATCTATCCACTGTTTCTTAATATGCGGAAATAGAAAAAAATTTACAGGGACTAGATATGGCGAATAGGAGGAATGTGACAAAATTTTAACTGTTGAGGGGCGAAAAACTCAGTTATTTTAGCCGCGGTGTGAGATGACGTGTTATCGTGATGCCACAACAAATTACGCAATATAGTGTTTGGTCGCTTGACATGACCAAGTTAGTCCTGTAATGTTGTTTTTATTGATGCAAGTCTAATACCTAAGCTTGCCTTTATTTAACAATAGGTTATTCGTCGAGTTCCTTTCACTAAATTTTTTACTACAGCGATTGTGGTCATCTTTTAATGAATGCTGTCCTCTTTAGAATTCAGCGTATCAATTAAATGTTGCGGTACGTGAAGGCGAAATGTCTCAAAAAGTCATCTATAAAGTTATTGAGCATTTCTCTTGTTTTCAGCCTTTCTAATAATGGTAGCAAGGCATCGCTGTAGAATCGCGTATATCGAGTTCCATCGCGTTAGCTAAAAATTACTAACCCAGTGACAATAATTCGATGCTTTTTAATGATTACCTAATGAATTTTACAGAACACCGCAGATAAATAATTTCGAGACCACATATAAATTCATCGCCTGTACAGCGCATTCCTTAAGTCCAAAAAGTAATGTAATAAGTGTAGTAAGCTTTCAACACTACCCCAAGTGAATTCAAATGTAGAACAAAATTGCACTTAACTTTGTGTACGGGTAATATTCGGCAGAAAAGTCGGTACTCCTCATAAGGTCAGACTAAACATCTCCGAGAAAGTCTGAGATCTCGCTTGGACCGCCGATCATTGTAGCATCGGCGATCGGAAATACTTCAGCCGCCCGTCCTCCCAGCATTTGATGTAAAGACTTAGTGATACTTAGGCTATAAGATTACGATCCTAGGCAAACTCTACATTGAATAACGAAATAACAGACCACTATGATTACCGTTTCCAATGGTTTCAAAGGTACTCTCAAAACACGAAAGTACACCTAAATTTCAGAAGTCACCTTCACTTGCCATGTCAACTGCACTACAGTTCGAATCACAAACCTGTAAAACGAGAAAATGTTGATCTGCACGCAATATAGATGGTCATTGAAGAAATATTGTACGTTTGACTACACCAATTCTATTGTGAAAGGAAAGGATATTTAATTCACTATGCAGAACTTTCCGAAATCTACCCTACTTCAAAAGGTGATAAAATATTTATCTAAAACTTGTGAAGATATTAAACTAAAGAGATTTATAATAGAACACACGCAAAATACGAGAAGCGTGTGCAATGAATATTTCACAGATTTCGCGGCCATGCGTTTAGAATGAAAATTATTATACCACAGTGGCGTATCTTTGGAGATTCCCCATACACTAAAATAACTTTAACAAACCTTTATTTTTAAAAATTGAACCTATTAAGCACTTAAATCATAGTAGAACAATTGTTTTAATATTAAAGTTTCCCAAAAAACCAGTAACGGCATCTTGACCATGACATGCTCCTCCCTTCAGCTCCTCCTATATGGAGAAATTTTTAGTATATCATTCAATTAGTTAGCGAGCCTTCTTTTATTGTTAATTGAAAAATCTGCTACTTAAAGATTCGTGTATGACATCGAAATAAATGCTTCAGAGACTCAATAATTTTACTGGTGTTCATGCACCGTAATCCTTATGTGCACAACTCCAATTTTTCAAAGCTTTTGAAAAGCAGTGACATTCATAAATCATACGTGTGTTTTTCCCTTGACCTCAGAAAGTACCCTTCCAACTAGAATTCCGTGGCCAATATTCCCATGATTAGCCTTCAGGATTTGTATGCATCCTGACCGGAAGTGTTTCTCCGGCCGACGCATAACTATAAAAGCCATTCTTCACATTAATAATGTTTCTTTCGTCAGGACTAATTTTATTGCATGGCCGTCTTGCTGATGAACGGAAATCTCTTCATTTCCGACTCGTATACTGCAGTTCACCAAATTTAATGTAAATCCAAATTGCCTGATATGACATGGTCATCAATATCCGGCAGTAGCTCAGTGTATATAGTTTCTACAAGCAGTTTCAATTTCTGCCGTAATTTTACTATTAATGGTTGTACGAATTCTTGCATATGTTGGCAGTAGGAGCTACGAAGCTAGTATTTTAATACCCTTCACAATGGTTAGCTTCATTATTGACCTCTTTACTCTAGTATCTAGCAACGTTTGGCAACACTTCCTTGCTAGAATTCCATCAATGTGTAGACTATTTAGTTTATGTCGTATTAATGCCACTAAGGTAATGACCTCCGGGACCTAACTGTAAAATATCGATTCTTGTCCCTTTATATCGATCCTCCGTAGCTTTCCTGATGATCCGTCACATTGGCAGAAGTGCTTTTAAACTCTATGCAATTTGAATAAACCCGTATCCATTGTCCGCATTTAGAACATCGTAGTTTTCATCTAATTGTTGTCTTAATCATACCCAAAAGCGCCTATTTCACGTTATCAACTCCACTCTGATCTTCTCCCACAGCACGTAAGCGAAAATGACCTTTATATGCTTGCTTCGCTACTTCTAATTCAAATGGTTCGGTCAATGCACTAGCTAGACCTTTGCTGTATTTTTCAACCTCCATGGCCATCCAGAAATACTTTAGCCCAAGTTGCTTATCAGAACCCTCTGAACACGCTAATCTGACTAACTTTGACTTCGAATTACTAAGGGGTTTCTCCAACTTTTGACTTGTACTCCTTAATTGGGTTCTGCAAGTACTTGTTTCCATAACACGTTTACACTCTCAATACTATGTAATCAAAGTAAATTCAATTTTTAAATGGAATTTTGACCACGAATTTGCCATCAGATTGGCGTTGTGTTGTTTGCTTGAAAAATGTCTCGCAATCGCGTTCCTTTTGAGATAAAGGATGATGATTATGTGATCGAGTTGTCTAACGAAGGATTCCCTAATCTGGTGTTAGATGGTATTTTGAGATTTAACAATTTCGTCTGAATACTAGGAAGATGATTTGTAATTTTATCTAGTTTCAAACAAGAAATGGTGATACAAAATGGACCGTTCAATGCCTGAATCTTACCCACGCACTTAGATCTTACATGACAAATTAAATTATTTATGCTACCAATCGAAATGTTATGATCACTTGTACGATCTAAACGCTGACATAAGTCGCGTGTAATAAATCTTATCTGAGAACCAGAATCCAATAGGCAAGTATACACTTAAAATGCACAACTTTTATCGAAAACCTTTACCATTGCTGTAGGTAACAGGACCTGAAAGTGCTATATGTCAAACGAAGACAATGATCCTACACCCTCGGAAGTATCAGATCTGACTAATTCTTTATGTAGTAAGGTATTGTGTTTTTTTCGGCACATTATGCAAAAACCGTATTTACAATCCCTTGCAAAATACCCCGAATGTAACCAATTAATGCATAATTTTTTATTCTTGATCGCTGTCAATCTCTCCTCCACTGGCAATTTTAAGAAATTCGTGCAATTATAAATATTATGCTCTTTGCGGCAATATAAACAAACTAATTTATTTGAATGAAAATTCCTTGCTCTCGACCCTTCCTTTAACTTGTTAAATGATTGACGATTAGGATCATTGACCTTGTCGTCCAAAGTCCAAGTCTGCCTTATTTTTTAAAAACTTAATGAATTGATCTAAAGTAGGTATGTCATCATTTACTCTAAATTCTTTCCAATTGCGCACCGTTTTGGGATCTAATATATTGACCGCTAGATAAATGATAAGAACGTCTCATGATTCTGTAGGGAGTTTTAATTGATTTAATCAGTTAAGATGTTTTAAAATATTGTCAATCATTTTACGAAGTGCAAAAGCTGACTATTTAAGTACAGATTCTAAATTAAATAAAGTCTTTGTATGATTTCTTAACAATAGCCGATTGCTATCAAACCGCTTGCATAAAACTTCCCACGGAACGTCATGATTTTAAGTAGTCAAATCTACAGATTTAACTGCTTCAGCTGCCCGCTTACGAGTGCTGACCTGAGGTAATGTAGCTTTTGTATTTTATTAATTGGCTCGTTATTATGAATTAATGATTCATAAATATTTTTTAATTTGAGCCATACATCGACGCAGCCTCCAAACTTAGGAATTTGAATTTTTGGTAGTCTAACACCCACGCCTTGTACGTTATCTACCGATTGTGAATTGTTAAGATATTCCGTTTGCTTACACGAAAATGACATGCTTAAAACTTGAATACGTGTAGCAAAATCATAATAGTTGTCCTCGATTTGTTGCCTATAAATGAATTCTTCTTCACAATCAATCGAAATGCATTCAATTTCAGATCGTAAATTATTGAAATCGCTATAAACTTGTTCGATGTCTTTTAATCATTGCTTTAATGAAGCAATTTGTAATTCAGCTAATGAATTTTCCTGAGTACCATTTAAATAATTCGAGAAGTGGGTTATGCGTGCCTTCATGAAACCGCGTTTTTTATATAAAAGTTTTAATTGTTCTTCCATTTTAATTATTATAATAAAATGTTGAAGAGTCAGTTCTGTTTTCTGTAAATGCAATGAATAATTTAATGAAATTCTCTGACCTGGCTACCCTTATATACTTGTGTACGTGTGATTTGCTCGTTTACCAACCGATGCTGCGTTGATAGAAGACTGCTGTAGCCCGATAAACTCGCTCTTGACGATGTTTGAAGTTGGATTATCCAAGATCGATGGATCAGGCTATCTAAGCTCGATGGACCAATATGATGAGTGATGATTAGTTGAAACAGTAGACTGTATTGTTTTCTTTATTGAACAGATGAATTTAATTAATGTCTAACATACGTATCTGAATGTTTTCTGCACAATTCTCACGGCTAATTACAGTGAAACTAGAAAAAAATCACTTTCTTTACAGGTAAACAATAATATTTTAGAACAAAGATGTTGACAGTTTTTCTCTGACTTTTATCTAAATAAATTACAATGAACTGATATTTATTTTATAATACATAATGAATCACTAGTTTATCTTGATTATACCTTTATTGCACTTTTATTGTAATAGCCCTTTCTACTTTCATAAATACACTACTCCACCAAGTACGTGATACGTCACGACATGTGCGTACGCATACTCCGTAACTTATAGCGTATTAAGCCTTAAGAACGATGACAATCAAGGTTTTTGTAATAAATCTAACATTTGAATTGATAGACTAGTATGGATTGATTTGACAATTATTATGAATGTTGAAATAAACAATTCGTTCGTTCTGGGAAGTAACATCGCATTTGGAGTAAATAGTGTATAGTATATCAAACAATTGAAATTAAAATATATATTCTTATTTACATAATATACGAAAAATAATACAGCCTTTCCAAAAAATTAAGTTTATGGTTTAATATCTTCAACTTTTAAATTGCTTCCCAGGCACAAATTTGCTAGCGATGTTATAAGCAAACTTTAGAATTCTTAATAATGGCTACTGTAAATTACAAAACTAAATGAAGTCCTATAGATTATCAAAAATTGAAATTTTAACTATGCGCCTTTAAAAGTGCGGAAAACTTTAATCGTTAATCTCTTCCTCAAAGCAGTAAAATGCCACATCAGTGAGCAATATTCTTTTTTTAACTGTAAATCCAAAGTTTAAAAATATTTTAAAATAATTACGTATGTAACAATGATCATTCCAATTTAAGCAGCCAAAATTATAATGCATATGATTTCCGTAACTAACTTGAAATGCATTGTCGTGTGTAGCCTTTAAAATATAATTTTAATAAAATCCTACATATAAATATCAGCTATTTAAGAATTTCCCACTTTCAATCTAGCAAATCTTATTATGATTGAAAATTTAACAATATATTTAATATAAGAGCTATAATTTGAAATTGGAAATTATCAATATCCATATGCTAAGTAAGTCACTATTAGAATTAAAATTCTTGATGATGTTTTTCGAAAATTATAAAAATTGGCGAACGCCTACGGATTACCAAAAATTGAAATTTTAACTATATAAAGGGAGTCGCTAATAAGCTGCAGTTAAAGTTTAGTAATTTACGGATACTTATAAAGATTAGGAAACCTGGTATGAGGTTATAGGTATCATTTAGAATTACTTCTATTATAATTAGTACAACTTACTATCATACATATCTAATTTATACATTGAGGATACTTTGTATTATTACGTACGGGAGTGTACATGCAAAACTGATGTTTGCCTTGCATTTGAAAATAACATATAGTAGATAATGTTATTTAAATTCAAAGTTAAAATTCGATTTGTTACTATTAATGGGTTAAAAAGAACCGTTCTCATACGAACTGCTTTTCCCCTGTATTCTAATATGTCGTTCAAAACTAAAAGTTCTAGTCCTTTAAAATACCAATTAATATTAAATTACAATTACTAAATATGGGTAGATTATGTAATAGTGCTATAAGCTATAAAATTCTATTTTTATTATTAAGATATATATATATATATATATATATATATATATATATATATATATATATATATATATATATAAATAAC
>JAHWXV010907068.1:0-17160 GCA_024586415.1 Phrixothrix hirtus
ACTGTTTTTCTTCGATATCTCCGAAACAAAGAGGAATTAACCTATAGGTCGTATAACATTTTTTGATCGTACTGACCCAAGGAATATGTGGTATAAGTTTTATTTAAACTATATTAACTTAAAAATGGGAATATAGACTAAAAGTTCCTTTTAAATTATTTTCAACAATTTTCTCTAGTATTCCTTGCGTAAAACAAATAGTCGGAGATGCATTCCCTTCTATTTTTTTCTGAATCCGTCACTTTGTGCTGCATTTAATGCCTTCTGTGTCAAATTTGCGTTGCTTCAAAAATTGTAAGTTGACTACTGTGTCACATAAATTTCAATTTAAGCCACTGTAACTATTGCAATCTTCAAGGTATATAAACAATTGTTTTGTAAATTATACGCCACTTTATTGTGCAACGGTTAAATTCAATCTTTATTTAAAGCAATAATATATTATTGATATACAAAAAACTAATAATGGTTGCTTAAAGAATTTAATATCGTATTGAAATTTTCGGGATGCGGGGAAGTTTTTATTTGATGCTCAATTATAATCACGTTTTAGCCGTTATAATCGCAAAATACAGTAGTTATTTCTTGTTTGAAGATTTTTTTCTAAAATATGTACATTTTTGTAACGACTAGTTAAAGTTGGAGTTGACATTAGCGATTAGCTCATGTTTGCTATCCGCTACCACGAAGTGTTGTTCAATGATAAAATCTCGTACTTTTTCTTGTTTTAAAGAATATTTAATACATTTTGCTAAACAAATACAACTATTTGTACAAAAAAATGTTCTAACACTTATACAATTAAATAAACATCTCTATCGACTGAAATAGCGTTATAATAGGGTTAGAATATTTCTATTCAAAGATTGTAGGATTCATAATCTTTTCCAGAATGGCGTTACGTACCAGTTCTGGTAGATTCACAGTTCTTTTACCTTTCAAAAATTCTAAACCTATTTTGGGCGGTACCTATTCTATAGCATTACTTCGATTCCCGCCATTAGAGGCCAGACTTATAAAATTTCTAGGTCATTATCAAGCTTACAAAGAGTTTATACAAGATTACCTAAGGGCAGGACATACGACTGTGAGTTCAATTTCTATGACAAAATCAATTCTTGATTCTGCTTATTTCATTCCGCATCACAACATTTTCCATACTTCAAAAATAAGGGTTGTATTCGACGGTTTGCAAATGGGTTCAAAGGGTTTATCGTTGAATGACGCGCTTTTTTCGCTCCAAAGCTTCAAACCGATTTGAGAGACGTACTACTCGATCTCCGAATCCACGCAGTAGTTTCTTCCGGAGACATAAAACAAATGTTTCGTTAAATACTGATAAATCTGTCACACAGGCGATATAAGAATATAGTTTATAGATATTCCATTGATTAGGAAGTTCAAACTTACACTTTAAATGCGGTCCTGTATACTCTAACGTTCTCTCCATACCAAGAGTGCTGAATGCTCCATCTTCTGAAAATTCTGCGGACTTTGCTTTTAAAGGGACAGCTCCTAAGCAGCTACGAGATTCTGACATATGGTGGAAAGGGCCTTCCTTTTTAATCCTGCCTCGTGTTGAATGGCAGATTTAGATTTAGATTTTTTCAACAATCTAGTTGTCAATGAGCAACGATTAACCATTGTAACTACCGTCGAGGTCAATGACTTAGATCAAATTATAAGTAAGTATTCTTCTTTATCAAAAATCCAACGTATTATTTCCTATTTACGTCAGTTACTTCCAAAGGAAAAGAAATTTCCTATTTTTCTTCCAAAATATCAACTTCTGCAGTACATAAAGCAGTAGTTGTCCTTATGCGTCATTTCCAGACCACAATTTGCTTTTAAAACGTTTTCGAAAACTTTCATTATTCAAAGATCCAGATAATTGTTTAAAACATCCGTTACTCCTAAAGAGATCACATCTTCTAACCGAACTTATCATTCAACATACGCATCAGACTTATTCGCATTCAGGATTGACAACCTTGCATTATCTACTGAGACAAAAACTTTGGATATTGTCACCAAGACGTGCGATTGATCAGATTGTATCGCACTGCGTACCTTACGCCCAATTTATGGGCGATTTACCGCCACATCGCATCTAACAATTTAAGGTGTTTCCTGAGGCCCCCAACGATTATTGTGGCGATGTTTTCATCACTATGGGTAAGTGCAGGTGGGCCAACGTACAAGGCGTAATCTGTGTTCTCGTTTGCACTGTTACTAAAGCTATTTACTAAGAATTGGTTTCAGACTTGTCTACCGACGCCTTTTCAGCAGCTTTCAGGCAATTTTTCGCCAGAAGCGGTTGGGTTTCTGAGATTTTTCTGGCTATGGGACGAATTTTGTCGCAGCTAGCCGATTACTTTTGACATACTTTGACATACAGTGTTACGATAGCTTGCAAATCAATTGAAAGTTTTCACCAGCTGGCGCTCAACATTTCAAGCCTCTGAGTGAAGCGGCGGTCAAGTTGGTCAAAACTACTCTTTGAAGAGTCGTCGGTGAGCAACTTTTATCTTATGAAATTCCTCACCTTCATTTGTTAAACCGAAGCTACTCTCAATATTCAAGGCTTTTATATGCTCGAAGTCCTGACCCCGATGACCTTCTTCCTCTCACGCCGGGACATTTGCTCACACTGGGGCCTCTAAAATGATTAACATAATTTGAACACTCCTTTCAAAACATTGCCACCTTAACAAGGTGGCAACTATTACAACGGCTGCATGCCGATTTTTGGAGATAATGGCAGTCAGAGTACCTGCATACTCTGCAGCAACGTGCAAAGAGAATGCATTGGTTGTCATCAAAAATGAGCAAAAACCCCCAATGCAAAGGACGTTGGATCGGTAATCTCTATTCATCCGGATACTTACAGACGCACTTAAACGAAATAATAGTTTAATCTTTTATGGACATTTGCATATTTGCATATCTATATACGTAAGAGAAAATCGTGAGTTGTCTCACACCAGATTTTGATTAAGAGCGTCGCTTTAGTTATGGAAACAAGTGACTAAAGTTGGCGTTTTAGTCCCGAAAATACAAAAATGTAATTAACATCCTCATACGATTTATAATAATAAATAATGCCATGGGGAAAACAAAAATTATTCTTGTTACTATTGCAAAATTTCTAAAATTATAAACATTGACATTACAGTAATAAATTCGCGGAAATCAGAGTTGACACGGAAAACGATATGATTTTCAAGTTGAGTAACATAATCTGTAAGTACGTGCTGATATCACTAACAAGCAAGTAATTGCAGGGACAATCATAGCACAAGCAAATTGGCGGAAGAATTAATTAAAACCGAAAGGAATTGGTAAATATTTGTAACACATGCAGTGTGTCAAAGTACTTCGCTTAAAAATTTTGAGGACAGCAAAATAGTTTGTTAAACGTGGGTTTAAAGACACACAAGGGCGCTACAATGCTACAATCGTTTGAAGATTGATAACAAATTTTTTCAAAAACGTCAATGCTACATTTCGTCAGTCATTTAAGATTATTACGTAAAAATAGTTAATAATATAAATGTACAACTGAAGACAACGTAAAATTACAGTATAACCTCTAACTTGAATCAATAGGTTGTACTATACGTTTTTGAACATACATATACTAACTTCTATAAAAATCGCAACACACGGAAGTTGTCGATCAATTTTAATGAATGTTGCAGATAACACTTACATTAATGAAACAAAGTAATGATTAAGTTTTGAATAAAATCCGTCAATTGGTTGTTGTTTTTTTTTAATTTGTTTGCACGTAGTAACAATAAATTTTATGAAATAAAACAATCCGTGCGTAATAACTCTCAATTTTGCGAATTGGTTGTCCACTATTGCCTTCTAAACATTTAAGAATACCGAGAGTTCATCGACGTGAGAATTATCGGTAATTAAATGTTATCTGCTTAGCGTTTAATAAAATCTTATGGACTGATTTCGTAACATCCATTTTTGTGACTTTTTCTGACCTCACTTAACTATGCCCGCAGACTAGAATGGAGCAAAGGAAGAGAGAATTTGGGACAAGAATGGCATTAAATTTTGTGCAGTGGTGAGTCTCGATTTTGTTTGTGGAGAATGCAAAAATTCAACATTTTTTGTGGAATGCAAGACAGCCCTTTCAGTAGTAGTGATGATATGGGGTGCAATATGTTACGGTAACAGATAGCCGTTGATCTTCATTGATGGCAACTTAAATGCAGCCGGTTACATTACCAAAGTTCCGGATCCTGTTGCACTTCCATATCTAAGGGGTTTGGAAAATTCCCTCAACCAACAAGACAATGAGCACTATTCCTTTATAGTAATTTTGGGCCGCAACTTGCACGTTAGTCTGATGGGTTCGATGAGAAATAATTCTCGATATTTTTACAGCGTTTTCGGACTCACGTTTTTGTCGCCAGTTTGTCACCGGTTTAAAACATAAACAATCTGATGAATTAGTGCGAATTTTTAACAATAGGCTTCCAAAAGGTGGTGAACTTCATTACTATATTCACCATGGCTCGCTTGTCAAATAGCCCTCGTATATCTTTAGATGACTGTTAAAGTGCAAATGATATAATATACCTAATTCTACATAATGATATTTTATAAATATTTAGCGCAAAAACAGATAATCCAAATATAGTTCCAGAAAACAGACGATAGGTCGATATTAATTGTACTACAAAACAAATAAGTGCAATAGTGTTTTATTACATTCGAAGAATTAAGCATAACGTCACTTACTAGTTCTGATGTGAAACGCAGTCTAGACACGTTAAAGCTTCGCCCGTTATTCTAATATTTCTAATAAAAGTAGATTTATATAAGATAAAATTTCTTCTTTTTTATAAGTAGTTAATTAACATTAATTTTAAAGATATAAGACTAGAAATAAATTTGAATTCATAATTATAAAAATATCTTGGCATTTTTATAGTAATTTGATATAAAACAAAATAATGCGTAATAACTACAACGTATGATTGAATGTAGTTCCCTATTTGTAATTGATTTTTACACAGAAATTTACAATTGTTTTTTTGGAATCAGTTTAAAATATTTTACAAATTCATGTTCAATAAAACCTTTTTATTTCCCGGGCAACTTGAAACTAGGAAACATCGTTTTTCGTAATAAAATATATGCAAGCACTTTTATTTATTTTGTCTGTAATTTTATGTAATTTTATACTCATACGTTTTATAAAATGCTTTTTTAGCTGGTATATGAAATATTATAATAAAGTTTTTCATAATAATCAATGCATTTTAATATTATGAATCAACCTAGCGTGTTTTTTCTAAATGCACTAAAATTCGTGCGCCACTGCAAACACAAGCTGTAGGATTTGCATCGTTTGTAAATATTATTACATCATTGCGCATTTCTTCTCTCAGACACTATAATTAACTCTGCTCTTTACTATAGCGCGCAGTGTATGACGCAATCTTATGAACGTATGGCGTAGATTTGTAATGGGCGTGTTGGAAACGCGGGGTGTACTGGTGGAAGTTCACATAAGTGCTTGTTGGTATAGAGGCCTCTTAAGTTTTCATATGTTGCATGTTAAGTTATTATCCGGACTTTCTTTTACTTTATCAAACGCAGTTGAACGTATTGGTAGTGTCTATATCCTTCGTAACTATATTTAATTAGTTTTCATTTTCGTTTATTCCTTGATTTTGGTGATATTTATTTATTTGGATCACGTGAAATGATTATTTTATACAATACATCTAGACATCCCAGAACAACTGAAAGAATGTATACATAATGGCACACAAATAAGTCGCGAAAATCATGAAATTATTTGCCAAACGTTACAATCTCTACATTTGTAACGATTCAAAAATAGTTATTAATTTTTATACTATTAATGTCATTCAATTTATTAACCTTCTGCATTTAATAATGTTAATTGTATTGAATATAATTGCCTTGGATGCATAACATTCTGCCTGCTTCAATATCGTGACTGTATCTAACAAAATAAGTCTCGATAAAGCCGAGTTGACGTAAATTTAAGTTAGAGTATTTGTAGTTATTACAATTTAACTTTCACTTCAATTTATTAAATATTTTTACAAAACTAGACATTCATAATTTTGTTTCAATAAAAATGTCAATGATTTTAATCTTGAGTATATCATAGGTTTTCGAGGAACGCTTTTTGTAGAAGTTTTGCTTTATTTTAATTCTAATTCATTATTTTTATTCTACCAACAGTATTCTTATATGCAAGTATATACATGTATACCTGAGAACTGTGATTTTAATTTATTATCGTTCAAGTTGCTATGGTCATTTTTTAGAATTGCTCCGTATGATCTTTATCTTTTTGGATTAACCGCGTATTACTAAACTATTTAGCAATATCATTTTGTTAATTTTAAATAAAATATTTCAATTGAACGATGCGATCGTAGTATGAATGCGATGAACTAATTATTGTTAAAACAATAAACGAATTTGTCTGTTTATCAGCGTTTCTTTTCTTATTTTTATTCAACCAACTAAACAAATAACTGTACTTCATAACAACGGCCTAATTCACTTTAGTTAATTAGTTAAGTATTATTTGACTTGCACTATTTTGTTTTTTTGTTGTATGATAGTGGTTGAATTTCATGTTATGTTTTGTCTTTAGCTATACTTAAACCTTGCCATACATTATAGGGCACAAGAATGTGCTAATAGCAGTAATATCGCAGTAGTAATGGCAAAATGCCTTTCAAAAGTAAATTAGAAGTTTTTCCAGCTTTTATTTCCAATAAAAGTTAATTAATTCGGACTTCCATAATTCGAAATTCACTATAACTGCAATACCCGTGGAAAAACCTTTAAATCAAAACAAGAAAAATAAAAATACTCTCTTGGGCTCTACCAAATTTCATTTAATTTTGGGAGAACTGAAACAAGATGCGATATAAGAAATAATACAAGGAAGGCGTTCAATAACATAGTTTGAACAGCCTTGTTCCTTTCAATTAAGTCAAAATTTACATTTTTTACGTTATACTTCTTTTTTAGTTAAGATAAATATACTAATTTCCATTGTTTCTTAAAAATAGTCAAAAAAACTATTATTACGCAATCATTTCAGTATATACTAGTGACATTATTGTTATACTGACTTTTAATTTTACAGTTTTTTAAAATGTCTCTCTTAATATGGGCTTTTCGTATGAACATCTTGATAATTACTTTTATTTACTTTTGTTAATTTTCTACTGCTTTGAGGATGTGGTGAAATAGTTATGAGGATGCTATTAGTCTCTAAATATGACACTTCGGCATCGATAAAAAATATTGCCTTATAACTTCATCAACAGATGCATCCAATATTGTAGAAGAGCAAGATAGTTGGTTATTTAGAGACGTAGTTCACTTTAAAGGAAAAATTTATTGTTTGCTTATACTTTCGAAATTAGCAGAAGAATCAATTATAATAGTGTTTAATTGAGGTTGCTGGTTTGCTTTGTTTTCATCTGCTGCGCGATCAGTAACTGCCGTAGATAAAAACATGTGTTCTGGAAATATGGCCGGCTTTAACGGTGATAATCCTGTTGCCTAGAATCTACTTAAAGCTATCGCCGCTGTAGCAGCTTTAGTGTAGGCTTCGTGAAAGACCGTCATAGGACGACCAGGATCCTCTTTAAAGCAGTGAGAAGGAGCTGAATTATAATATTTACTAAGCGGTCCAACATATCCAGGAGCTGCACACGATGTGTGGACTGTGCTGGTAAACAAAATAAAACAAGTGAATTCCGCTTTACAAGTTCTAAAGGTTCTAAATTTTTATAACTAACATATGCATTTACTAGTAACAAGGCTTTGTTCTCATAATTTGGACAAATATGTTTTATAAAATGTTCTAACCGTTTTACAAATAACTCACGCGTCGTAAATCAAGATTCTTTATGTAACTGTAGTATCGCGACAGGATCTCCGTCGCATAATGTGGGATTAATTTCTTCCGTGGAAAAATAATGCCTGGAGGAATGTAAATAATACCTGTAGAACTTATACATAATGCTATAGTATAATGTACTCCCTTTTCTTTGCTTGTTATTGCTCTCACTTACTTTTAACTTTTTAAAGCAAAAATGTTTGAAGCATTTCTGTGGTTAAAGCAGACTCGTCCATGTTAAAGATCATCGTTCTTTTAATTCTTTCATTATTAATCGTTTTTTCCAGCTTGGTAAATAATATAGTTACCTGAGGTTTATTAAAACTTTCGGCACGTGCCATTGATGTTGCTTCTAGTTGTAACGATATAGTTGAATTTCTTTTTATAAATGATTGTAAGTAACTTTTCCAGTAATTTTTTTCTCTCGGTTAAATTGAGATTTCTACGTTTAAACGTTGCATTTTTACCACTAAACATTTTTTCTATTATTTAATATAATGATTTTGATTTAAAAAAATATATACTGTTAATGATTTATATTTGAAATAATTCACAGTTGATTTATTTTTCATGGAGAATAATGTATATAATTTACATTAAACATTTTAATATTAATGGATAAGATGCATACTTTGCAATTGTTTAATAATTAATTACCTTTTAGCAAACTGTTAGAATTGAAGTGTGAAGATATTTTAAAGAACAGCTCTGCTTTGAGTCCGATCCAGAATCAAGAGAGCCGTGTGCGACTGGCCGAGTTTTGGACGCGTGAGTAATATGCTTTTGGCTAGAGAAACGATAGCACATTCCCAAATTTCCTAAAAATGGATTAGCTTGTTAAATAATTTAATAATGTTTCTTAAAATTAATTGTGCATCGTTTCCCTAAGTTGAACTACCATCCTTTAAAAATCTTAATCGTTGTTTCCGACAATTATGGGCAAAATTTAATTAAGAATTTAATTAAGAAAATTGACTTTATCTTGATTATAATCTTGTCTTTTTATTGCTGTTTGTGATTATTCTACAAAATTAATTATCATTTAAAACTTAACGATACTTGAAGTGGCTTCACCAAATCAAGTAATTTGCTAATAGATCTGTGATCAATTGTTGCTTTTCGTATCGGGCCTCTATCTTAGCAAACTACCAAGAGCGACGCTGCGATATTGAATATTTCAATTTGAGAACATTTACTTTTCCTAACTTACAGCTTCGAAGAGTCTGAGCCCTTCTACTGTTAAACAGCAGTTCCGTTCCAACATTTATCAAGCTGCGTTTGATCACTGATGCTGCCTTATCCTTGCTGGATCACACTGTAATGTTATCTTGTTGCTATTGAGTGACACCTTTCCTTTACATTATTTAATTACTAATTTAATTGTTCATTGCCGAGTAGCAGCCAACAATTCGTGTGTCTTAAATATTTATTAGTCTATTGATCAATATTTGCTGTATTATATTGACTGTGATATCTTGTTAAATTAAATGATTAATTGTTCCAGTTGTTTAATATTTATTCTAAATACAATCAGATTTGCTAATAATCAAGTGATTTTTCCCACTGTTTATCTGCTATCAAAGAGCTAATGGTGGCCCAAAAATATCTCAAGTTGACTTATGTTTAGACATTGGCGACTCCCTGAAGAGTAACTGGTCGGAGTTAACCATCCCAATGCAATTAAGATCCCGACTTAAGATTATAGCTTTCATTTCTTCAGCCAACTCGTAAGCCTACAATCGTAGAGCTCTTGCGGAAAGCCCAAAAATCTAGCTTCGAGTGCTAGTATGCGTTCTGCCAACGCTCTTTCTGATTCCTCATTTAATTTGGTCTGGTGACGACCAAGGTGTTTCCGTCGCCCCTTTTCTACTTTAATTACGTTCTGACCACGACGAGGAAGAGTTGTTTCAGATACTTGAAGCTATTTGCTAGTCTTGAGTCAGCTCATTCTGTTTTATGCCGCAGATTGTAAGACTTGCTGAATATTTTTTTCATACTAGGTTCCTATTATCGTTTTTATTTTAGTTTGATACCATTTAAAACAATTAAAATACTTTTATAAAAACCAAGCGTGTGCCAGCTTGCGTTACTGAACACATGAAGATCAGGTTAAGGAAATCAGCTAAAAATTTAACCTAAGAAAATTTAAAAATTACTGCAAATACAAGTAAAGCATATATTTTTGACAAAATACGAAACCATGTAGAATAATATTATATAAAAGGATTTAGTTAAACATTAATAATTTACTTACTTTGGAATAGAGTGGTATAATTTTACATAAAACAATTTTGAATAAAAAATTGGACGCGCAGCCTTGTCTGAACACTGCCAGAGGCATACTGCTAATAAGTAGGCTTCTAGAAGCGTATAGAATAAACATAAGACGTTTTAGATTTTGTGGAAAAGGAAGTATACCAACTTTCCCGATTGTGCCAACGTGCGGACCTTTCCCCTATGTACCTACATATAAGACGCGTCGTAAGGAATGGGATGTAAGGCAGAGACCATATAAATAAATCGCAATATCGTTTAGGTTATGAATATTGTAGCTGCTTAGCATAGATCTTCAAGTTCTTTTATTACTAATTTGGTCATTTTCTCTACTAATAGGAAGTGGTGGTACTAATTGATTTTATCTGCTCTCAGATTATTAGATATGTTGCAATATTTTACAATTCATCCTTCCCTCTTCATAGTGCTATTTGTCGGAGACCTAATATTAAGGGAATTGGGCATCAAGCTCCTTCAAGTTCAACTTCTCTGTGGTAATTACTTAATCAGCTCCACGCGTTTCTCAATTATGTATTTTCCTAAGCATATAACTTTTAACTGCAATTCAGATATTATTATTTTTGGACTAATGCAAGATGATTTTCTCCTATTTTCATGAAAAAAAAATGCACATAGATCTGAAACGAAGAGTATAACTTTCATCCTAGTTCAATTACAACGCCTACTTCGAATTAATCTAATCATTTGTTGGAAACCGTATCCAAATCGGACAACCCTAACACAAGAGACGAATAAAAAAGGACACAGTGATTTATTAAATTCGGAACTTTATAGCAAAAAGGCGCCATTATAGATAATTTTGTTGCAAAAGTTAGATTTTTATGTAATACGCAATAAATGCCATAAGTCCTATAATGCAGAAGTTCAACATTTTATTAAAAGTATTTTAAATTCAAAGCAGCAAACATAAAAAGTGTTTCAAATATAGATTTAATATCGGAGAGTTTTTTAATAAAATGTGGAATATATTTATTGGGAAATGTATTTGCCTTTATTTTGTAATACATTCAATCCAAATGATTGTAAAGCTCTTATAAAAAAATGTGCTTATACTAAATTGTTCCAAAGAGAACCCTACACTTTTTATAATTTAGAATATATTTAATGCAACGAAAATTTAACTGATGTACCATTTACAAATTAATTGCCTTTCCTTGGTTCGTGTAGTTTGAACTCGCATAAATCAGCTAAAGTCAAGAAATAATGAATGATTGTGACAAACAATCATTGGTAATTCTTCATAACAGGTAGAAATTTAAGAGAAAGTATTATATAAGAATAAATATTTTGTAAGAGTAAAGGACGTATTTTTAATGCTTTACATAATTTATTACACCCCTATTTGTTCTTAAAATTGGAGTATAACTATCGTTTCGTTTGTTCAGTTAATGCTGAATGCAATATTATCTTCTCATAACTCATATCTTTTAGAAGTACTAAACTTTGCAACTAACTGGTAATTTTTCGATTTAAAACGCATGCATATTATGTTAATAACTACATACTTCAAATAGAATTCAAAACCACATCAGGTTTATACAAATATATTAAGTAACTAGTGAAATTCGTCGACGCACGATGCAATCACAAAAAAAAATATTAATTCAATAAAGACTATAATTAAACAAAGAGTACCTACCACAGCGACTACTAATGAATCTAACAGTAAAAGCCACAAATTTAAGCAAATTCAATATCCGCTAACAAATGCAACGCAGCATCTCTATTGACTGATGTGTTGGATATTGTTGCAGCGATGGTGGTTTGAGTTCTTGCATAGTACATTATAATCCAATTGTATTCATCACATTATTACGTATAAATGAACTGCAGTGTTCCAATATAAACAAAAATGGGTTAATTTAAATATTTGAAATGTTTACTTATTTTATTTACAATGTAGCGGATTGTAAAAATTGTCGTTGCTGACTAGAAAATGTTTAAAAGTACGATTATTTTATTTCAATGCAGCAAATGGTTTCTAAATGTCATCATATAGTTTACTAAAGAAACATTAATGCGACCGACCATACAGTGCTGAAATATTCAGCAATTCAGTCAAGCGAACTCTTAAAACCTCATGGTGATTCTTTGTTTATTAGCGACAGATTTCGAACTAGCACTGGCCGAAGTAGGCACAAATTTAGCAGAGCAAATTACACGCTAATTATAATTAAAATTTTAATCTAAATGATAACAGTCCGAAATGTTCTATGTAGAATTTTAATACTTTGTTTATTAAATTATAATTGTTATCAAATCGCAAAAATTATGTTATTAGTCGTCTCATCCATAAATAACAGCACGCTGCGCGACTAATTGCAGCAAGCGAGGAGGGGCCTTATACAAGTGATGTTACTAGTTTTCGATTTTATTCATTTTGCAACAATCCTCTTAAATGCTTATCTGACTAGTATATAATACTTAAGAAACAGCCACCGCAAAATTCCTGTTGATCTAAAGAGGAAGCCTCGCAATTGTAAAAAAATATTTTTCAATATAATTTCGATCCCTGTCTGACATGTAGATCACCTTTTAACCCCTAGTTCAAATTTACTTTGGAAAAAGAATTGATTCGTATTCTTCGCCTACCGCCAGTTTCGTTTCTTCAAGTGAATCAAATTTGATCCCTGACACCAACAAATGGATATTTAACCGAGCTAAATCAGGATTAAAGCTATATGAGGTAAATTCGACCATCCAAATTTCTGCGTTCCCTCCTGAGTGGCGAATGCTGCGTGGGTATTCCATTGTTAGGTTTAGGACAATACTTGTGAGTTTGTTATTAATTTTCATTCGATTGACTTTCTTAAACTGGATAACGTCAGCATTAACCGCTGACTGTTAATTGGGACACTTGGTTTAACAAATTTTATAAGAAGAGCACCGACGATGTCAGAATATAGTTGTCATAACCTGTCTGGAAAAAGTTTGCACTTTAAACTTTCATGCGCGCGGTAATAAGTTATAACGCCATTCTTTCCATTGATTTTTGGTTTCCGAATCATAGGTAGATACCAGTCTGCAATTTCCAGTTATGAAATTGTCAAACAAAAAGGATATTGCTTGTTTAAGACAACGGCGCAAATTCCTATTCTTTTCTTTAAGTTCTCTAATTAACTGGCATGAAACCCATGTTTTAGAACATCATCTACAGCATTATCTGCGATATTTTTTCCAGATCACAAAACACTAGAAATTTCTCGAACTGTCTCGCACTTCGATCTGCACGAATCATTACATCGAGGCATAACTTTATTCTGTCTGTTACAATACCAATCGACCTTCCTGAGTGTAACATCGAAAATATAACTTTCCTCAACTTTAAATTCATTTTAAATTCATTCATCTGCACTCATTGCGGCTATCAATTGTCCAATCATCGTATACCTTTAAGAGTCTTGGATGAATACCAAAAGCTAAGAAATCTAGTTTTTATTCTCTGTTTTAATTTTCTGTTCATCCTAATATAGTTTTTGAGACCAAACAGTATGGCAGGGTAAATAACAAAAAAATGACAAAATAAAACATTAAATATTTATTTGGTTTTATAGCCTTGCAATCAACACGTGCAGTAGGTACTTAATTATGTATTGTGTCCATTTTATCACATTACGCCTAGCCAAATCAAAATAGACAGTTCATTGGGCATTTCTTGGGTTGGGTAGCTTTTATAAGAAACTTGACCAGAGTAAGAGAAACTTCAAGTACTCATCCTCAAAAGGCTATAAATACCAAGTTATTTGATTAATAATGTATTCGACAGACGAGGAAACGCATTGAGTTCTTTTACTGGGAAAATTTAGAAGAAATTACTACTCAACTGCAAGATTACATATTTAACGTTATGCAAATAGGAAACATCCGCCACATTGTGAATTTAAAAATTTAGAAAGAAATTTAACAACCTATAGCTAACTTTCTAAACCAACAAAAGAAAATAACGCAGTTACAGTAATAGAAATGGTAAAGGGTAATCCTGATCCAAGCCAAAAAGAAGCAACAAAAACTTTAAACATAAGTAAAGGATCAGTGTACAACATTCCAAAAGCGAGCCGGTTCCATCCTTATCATACAGGATGACTTTAAATCCATCAACATACTAGCACGGTGCCTAACCTCGTCCATTAGCAGGAAAATCGTATAAAATAGAACACTATTTTGGAATAAATTGAAAATATCCACATTTAGGGAATTGCCGGAAAATGTATGTATGTATATAAATGAATTAAGTGTAGACATAATCTAATTTCTACTGCGTATATTTTTTCGCACCACAAATGTAATATCCTTTATTCTGAGCTATTGAATATAAATGATAGATATTCACCCTTAGTTAGAAATGGGTATTTCTAGTTTATGATAGCTTTTAAATATATTGATGTTTTACAATGTGAAACAATTATAGATCTTTTGTTATTTATGTATTAATTACCTTAAATTTTATATTAGGGGTAATTCGTTAGATAATGTATATAAATGCATATAGTTTTATATATTTACATATATTTCCGTGACCAAGGCAACATAGAACATTTGTTCTGTTGCTTAGATAGAATAACGTAATCTTTAGTGAAAGTTATTCTTTAGAATAATTAGTTTCTTATAAATTTGGTCAAAAATAATATGTGCATTTTTGTGAACATATAATCACAGCGAACAAGTACTTAGAACGATGTGTTTTTGACTACGAATCATTTTAATGTGTGACCGATACAACTCAGCTGTCGCTGTTCCACGCATGAGCACGAGCATCTGCATCATTTAGCTTGCTATAGGTGCAGCGGTAGTTTGTTTGTATTCCCTAGTGCATATTTAAAATGTCTAAAACCATTAAAACTCTTCCTGATTATAAAAATATCAGCCCAAGTCCGGCACTACAGTCAGATGAGAGAAGTAATAGATGACAGCGGCTCACAGCCATCAAATATACTGAAATTTGATACACTTAAATATGCCAAATTTGAATTTTATAAGCAGCATGGTCAATATTTGCATTAGGTCATACTAGATATTTACATGATTTCATGGATACGATTCACGTGCTGCAGATTTTTCACAGCTTCATAGCCCTTGGACAATTGATCGTTGGATAAGATATTTATTACAAAAATGTACTAAAAATCTAAGAGAAATAAGTCACCATTCTTTGCAGTTTAAAACTGAATATCGTTCCCTGTATGAAATTTGTTTTGCAAAAAGAATGGTCTACGGCATCACTTCGTGAAGCAAATGTACTTTGCAATATTATGCATTTTTTTCAATTCTGCTGGTTTCATAATTATTTAAAAGGAAAATCTACTTGAGTTGCAAGCTTCTACATTAAGTAACTTGTTGAAATTATCAAATGTGTTAACCTGAAGAAGATTAAGAAAATCTTATGTACACCTTTTATGATTTATGCAATCGAAATTTAGAAGATCCGGAACAATCAACACATGGCAATGGCGCAGATTAGATTTTACCCATAAATACAGACAATGATTTGGAAAGTCCTTTTTTTATTTAGCTGAAGGCTTGATGCAAGGCTGGCAGAAATTACCAATATATGTTGATGTAGTTAGAAAACTACATATTTGTTGCCAGGAACTGTTTTAAAATCGGCAAGACTAACAAAAACGCTAACACTGTGGAGTCGTATAATGGCTATCTTCTTCGGCAGTGAAGATGTTAATGCAAGTAACGCATTGTTGAAAGTGTTTTTAAATATTAGAAATCATACCTTTTCAAGCATGACAGTTGGTCCAAAGACACATATTTTTTGAAGAAGATATTTGAAGTTTACGACAAGTGTTGAAAAGTAATGCTCAATCAAAGAAAAAGTATTCGAAATTAGTGACTAATACCGATCCGGTAAGAGTTGAACTAATGACAGATTAAAACACCGCACAAAGACATTTGACTACTTACCAAATCGCAATAAAAGGCTATGCGTAGTTATGAACTGAAAGGAACTGTATGCACTACACTATGTCCGTTCCCCATCTAGTTAACCATAATGACTTTAATATCTGTTTTCAGATCCTAACTGGCAACGCGAAGAGTAAGCATGGATGATACAGTAAACAGGATACTTCTACAGATGTAATAATAACCATATAAGTACCAAACGGGTATCAAGAGCTAAGTCACTCCATCTACACCAAACATGACGGTTAAAGTCAACGGTTTAATAGACAACACACACACCCACATTCGTACCCACACCCACACGCACATCTACACACGCACATAAACACACACATACAGACACCTCGTCCTCACACATCTCACGCCACCCCACACACACACCGCGTACCGCTGCATACACCCACGCACACGCGAACAACCGACACAGACACATATACGCACGTGCACATGCAGACTCAGACTCAGGCGCAGAACCAGACACAGACATGACCGTCAACTTCTACAATTAGTTCTTGATTTGTATTTGGAGCTGCAAAGAATAAACTACAGATAATATTTAAAAAGTAAAACTACTAGCAAGGTCTATATTTGAAATGTCGCATGAAAAGTGCTGACACCTTTCGCATTGGTTCCGTCTCGATAAGCCTTCCTTGTTGTCTTCAACCTCCGGCAAAACATATCAACTGCATTCCTTTAACATCCTAAACATAAATCTCAACCGGTCGTACCTTTCCTGATAAAATTATTTATGGGTTTTGAACTTATACATAAATCTCATTCGATAATCTATCATGTAGCATTGATTATATATCATTTTTTTAAATAGACTTCGTTAAAGACCATTCTTATCTAAAATACTATAAAGTATAACTATACAAGTTTATTATTTAATGTACCGCTAGGAAAACTTTATACAACACCTTCTAATAGGTACATACTTTTACAGCTAGATGGCATACATAGAATTTTTCATGTATATATATATATATATATATATATATATATATATATATATATATATATAT
>JAHWXV010907127.1:0-14029 GCA_024586415.1 Phrixothrix hirtus
ATCGAAACTTGAAACAATTTCATTAAAATTCCCGATCAATGCGAAATTTCAAGCATTATTCACGGTTTTTTCCCGACGAAAAAAAATAAGCATAATTCCCGGTTTTCAAGGAATTCTCGACCGCTGGACACCCTGTTAATGAAATCAAATTTAAGGGTTTCAGGCAATTCAACTTGTGCAAGGATTTCTTCCGAGCTATATTGATCTTGTTTGATAATGTGATTGAACAATTCTGTAGTGGACTTTGGCATTTTGACCACACAAATATGCTAACATCAAGTTTGAATAGTTTTGAAATTCGGAATCTGCTAACATTCATAACATCCGGCTCTCTAAGAATCAGAAATGGAGATGCTAGATAAGATACAGTTGAGTGTAATTTAAGACTTCAAAGGATCAATAGTAATGAAACATGACACTGGACTATGTGGATTGCTACAAGTGTAACCTAGTCATCATCAAAACTGATAAAGTGGTTTTAATCCTTTAACTATGGCTGCTGTCAATAGATGATGAAAACAAATTTACGTGAAACCTGGGTGTCCTCAATCAACAATTCTAAAATGTTACCTGTTTCTGCATTCCAGGAGTCACTAATTGATGACCCTTTTTGAAATGAATAAAAATTAAAGTTTAATTTTTATTTTTCGTATTTTTTATGTATAAGCAGTACGTGTTTTAAATTTATATTCATAGTAAGAGTTAAATCAAGACAATATTATAAAATGGATAACTTTAATAGAAAAGCTTTAGATACTTTTGTAGAGTGACTATTAGAATCATAGATTATTTATAATTTATATGATAGCTACCTGATTAGATGAGTGCCTAGTCAAGTTAAGACTGTGGTAATCATAAAGAACAAAATAATTTTACCCATAGGAAAATCTCACAAATATCTACAATTAAAATTTTTTTATATGAAATTTCTAAACATAATTTAATTCTAATTCTCAATTGCCTAATTATAATAATGTCAATATGAGCCAGTTCATTTGCAGATCCTTAAACATTAAAATGAGACTGATATCTTCTATAGTCAAAATCAAACTGAGAATACAGCATAGGTAACATAGTGACATGTAATAACGGTTGGTTCCTCCTCTTTTGTAGGAAAAACCTAGAGTGGTAGGCAGCAAATCTTATAAAAGAGCAATCAATCAGCACTTTGTTCTCTTCTCGTGGTCACTTTATGTTCACCTATTCAACGGTATGATTTGAACTCACAAAAACAAACGCAGTAATAAAGGGAATTCTAGACAGAAACGTCTGAAATTAACTACAAGTATCACTGACTTTTTCAAGACAGTTACCTAATAGCAAAAATTATTAATCAGAACATTTTGCATATACAATATATGAATTCAGATATAAAAATATGACTTTTTCAAATCACTCTTGCAGCTGCTCTGAGGTTCTTGCAAGTAACCTAGCTTTATTAAGCGAACTCCACTGCAACTTCTGCAACAAGATGCAACCTCTGTCAGAGAATTACATGATAATAAGACAATGCTTTTTCTATGGAACACCTTAAAGTCCTGTTGCCAGAGATACCTGCCCTATTATAACACCAAACACAATACTATATCAACTTATGTTCTTAAGTTATTAAAAAATCTTCAAAATTGCTTTTACCCAATTTTGTAATCTAATAAGGTATTTTATAATAGAAATTAAGGTTTAAATTAAAAGTCAAATACCCGATACTCTTTGTTAGATGTTATGTAGGAGGATTATTAATTTAATTAAATCCCGCTTAAGAGGACCCTCTATATCGATATTGTAATTCCAATGCAGCTCCCTTAAAAATGGATAAAATCAAATGCAGTTTTCAGTTAAATTTTGTATTATCAAGATTTGTTCCAAAATAAGGAATGCACTTGGAGATATTATGTAATACGTCAGCCCAAAAATTACAAAATAAAATTTCTGTATCCAGCAAACTGCACCAGGTGACTGCAAAACGGCTACAGCAATTGTTACACATAGGTGGATACTTGTCATTTTGTAATAGGCAGCACATAAAGTAATTTGACATATTTTAATTTTGAATGTGATTTGTGATTGTTTAGTGTGTTATTTGCAAGCAGTCCTTCAGTGAATATATTCCAAAAGTGTTTCTCTTTTATTATTTTTAATAATTTCCTATAGTATTCCTTGCATAAAAGAGGGAGTCGGAGATCCATTCCCTTCTAGCTCGTCATTTTTTTTCTGAACCCAACATTTTTTGCTTTAAAAGATTAATTTAACTTTTCTATGCCAAATTTTATGATGGATCCGAATCTGGAAGGTGACTTGGCCGCAATTAATGCTTTTTGTGTCAAATTTGTGGTTTTTCAAAAATTGTAAGTTGACTACTGTACAACATAATTTTCAGTTTAACCCACGCTAACTTTTGCAATTTTTAAACTATTTAAACAATTTTTTTTTATAAATTACATGCCATTTTATTCTGATTGCAATGGTTGAATTCAATTTTTACTAAAACGCAATAACTTATTAGTGATATACAAAAAACTAATAATAGTTGCTTCGAGAATTTAATTTTATATTGAAATTTTTGAGAGCAAGGAAGTTTTTTATTATATTATATTATATATAATTATAATCACGTTTGCTCTATTAGAATCACAAAATACGGTAGTTATTTTTTTATTTGAGGATTTATTTTCTAAAATGTGTAAATTTTTCGTAATGATGAGTTAAAGTTGAAGTTTCGATTACGCTCTCAATTAGCTTACATTTGCTATCTGCTACTATGTGACATGTACTAAAAATCTCATACGTTTTTTTATTTTAAAGAATATTAACATATTTAGCTAAACAAATACAACCAATTATACAAAAAAAGTCTTTTTTATATATTTACAATTAGATCAACATCTTGGAGCATTACATTTACAATAAACAAATATTTTTTTCACTGAATGCTGATTTTGGATCTTCATCCATTAAAATAGGCATTATAATATGTTAGAAAATTGCTATCCAAAGACTGTAGGATACAGAATTTTACAAAGTACGTAAGAATTTGGTTAAAATCTAAAAACCGGAAATACAAATTTATTTCTGTTAATTTTAAATATTTTCAGAATTTTTCTCGAAATTGGCGACAATGATTTTTTTAAAAATTATCGAATTTCTTAATCATTTAATAATCTTTCTTATAATTAAGGCAAAAAATTTTCTGTAAATCCAGTAACCAGACGTACCTTCACTGTTAACTATAAATAAAATAACTATGAAACTCAAAGTCCCGGCTGAATGAAAATTTATATTTGAGCTCATAATTGCCCATGTATGCCAACTCAAAAATTTGGTTAAAATCAAATAACCAGAAGTTCCACTTTATTTCTGTCATTTTTTGATATTTTTCGAATTTTCGTTTTTTGTGATTTTCTTGAAATCGGCTATAACGATTTTTTTAAAACTTAGTATATTTCTTAGCTACTTCACTCCATTTTAAAGCAGTTTCTCTAATAAACTTTAGAAAATCGAGTAACCCGAACCACTTAAAGTATTAATCTTGTACAACATATCTCAAAAACTCAATATCATATAAAAATGAAATTTTATGTTTACATTTTTATCTTGCAATTTTTAAGTTCTTTTGTGATTTTCTCGAAAACAGCTAGAAGTTTTTTCAAACATACTACTGTTATTATGTCTAATTCCCTTTCATTTGAATTAAATGGTTTTTCTGCAAAAATGTTCTGAAGCAAGTTATCAGAGAAAATTTATGGAGTTAGGCAGTTTTTCACGTGTCCAGTAACTTGGATGGGTGACCGTTACAATTATCATTTCCAAAATAAACGTAAATAATAATTTAATCATTTTTGGATACTATTTGCATATCTATATGTGTAAGAGAAAGTCATCTGTTGTTCCACACCAGATTTTTTATTATTTATTTTAATCAAGATGAAGCATTATAATTGAAGGGGCAAGTGGATGAAAGTGTTATGTTACAAAAAACTGTTTTTGAAATAACAGAGATTTAGTGAAATGTGCTGGCATTTTTTTATTACTGAAAAGAAAATTACAATTCTTGGCACATATAAGGAAAATGTTTAGCTATCAAACTTGATTTATTGTGTAGTAAAATATCTTAAATGCTACAGTAACCAAATAAACATATTACAAACAAAATTAAACATACATGAATTCATTTTGTGCATCTTCATTTTCCATTTCTGTTCTCATCAGTTGTAAATTTATCAAATACCTTTTTATAAAACCAATGATGTTCAAGGGCGACAAACGGTAACTGAGTTTTGAGATTAGCAATTTTTTCCAAAGATATAAACACAGTTTGATTTTGTTGCCTTATAAACTAAATTGCTTTGCGGTGCATCTTTTGGATTTTTAAATAGGTTTACCTTTTTGAAGGGAGTATATTCATCATAACTTTGTTTGTACCAGTAACTTCCAAATTCGTCCGCCCTTATCTACTTTATTCCATCTCTAAATGGGATTTTTTCATTCATGGTGTTCTTTTTCTTATAAGCTACACGTAGCTTAGCTATATTATTAACATCCATAAAATAATGCTCCATATCAAATACGCTGGAATTTTTTGGCAGTGCACTGTTTATTATATTGAGATATTGCTCCGGAGCTAGAATAGTTGCATGCTCTCTGAGGATTTTTTCAATGCGGCCAAAGTCTCTGTTCAGGGAATTTATGATCAATTATCTTAAATAAACCTGAAAGCATAAGGTATTGATAAAAACAAATCATACTGAAATTCTTGTTCTGACCTGCACAAGAGTCGGACCATACAACAAGGTGCTTTTTATTTTTAACTTCATTAGACATTTGTATAAATTTCCAAAGACAACTTATCACTTCAGAGCTTCCCCTACATGCCACATCTTCTGTCCAAGTCTGCATAATAGCTTTGTGGCCCTGTGTTATTACCAAATGAATACCGAGGTTATAAAATCAAAGCTGCCTTAAATAAATGCATTGGACGTTGTAATTTTAGATAGTGGCATTGTTTGTTGGAGGTCAACTGTAATATAGAGAAATTCTTTATCTACAGCAGCCTTCTTACGATCATTTTGCATAAGCTCAAAACCTGCACTAACGTTTTCCTTATGTTCATCGTTAGCTTCTCCCGAATCACAAACACTGTAGATATCACTTTTTGGTGTGCTAAAAGACAAGTTAAATTTTGTATTGAATATATTAGCATAGGACGCTTTTTTAATAAGATAAAGATCTGATCTTTCATTCTCCTTATACTCTTCTAGGTATAATCTGTACATCAATGCCAAATTAAGGGTTGATGGTAAATATCTTTTATAAGGATTACTGTTTCATGAGTAATGGGACTCTTCTGAAAGAAATCTCCTGATATGATTGCTGATGTACTCTACAACTTCATCTTTCATTTTATGTGGCCGATTCAAATGTTTTCCATGTTGATCTAATGAAGGAATGGACTTTCCACTCAACAGTTTGTCTTTAATAACATCAACCTTTCTTCTACCTATTTGATAAATGCCACAAAGGGCTGATTTACAAACTACAGTTTTCTTATTGTCTGAAACTATAGTGTATTTGTAAAAGTGTTGTTTATGCTTCGTTGCATTCTTTCTGATACAGTTTACAGGCATAGGGATAATGCTTTTAAATAAAATAGCATTTTTGCATTAATATCCAGGTTATAAAAGACTCTTAGAATAGTAATGCATTTATCGTCAGGAAACTTACTGCTGCAATTAAACCTACATTGTCTTCCGCACAAAATGCCTAAATTAGGAACTTTAGCAGGCACTGTTTTTCTATTGTAAGATATAAACTCTTCTCCTTTCGCTCTGTCTAGAGCTGCTTGATTTTTTTCTATTGTTTAGGATTTCTATGTCTTATTCTTGATTGCTTCGGTTGTAAAGAAAAATTTTTCTATTTCGAGTAGTTTCCTTAATATGTTCTGTCCCTCTTAGATTATTTAAAACATCCTGATTATTTTCCTTGTTTGTCACCGTTCTTTCTAATTGTTTTATTTATTTTAAATAGTCTTTCTGTGTATGTGCTTCGAACGTCCCTTCCCCTTTTGTATAACATCATACAATTCTTCATTTTCATTGTAACTGTCACTTTTAATGTCATTTGATGGTAAATATTCACTTCCACTTGTTCTAAAACCGTCAAATTCATCTTCTTGCTCAGAATTATCTACAAGTAGGTGTTCTTTTTAGATATTTTAAAATATAACCTAACAGACATGTAATAAATAAGACGGTTTTTGCTTTCAAACTTACCGCTTTTGATATTTTTGCCTTTGAAATAAATGATTGCACACCATAGGTGGAATTTCCTTGCACAACTACTTCATTTTGTAATATAACGATACTTTTATTTTTAATAATTTCGAAATTTTTATCCAAGCCTTAAATAATATTGTGAATAAAATATCCTTAAACTCACATCCTGCATGAACCTTCTCTATACCAGTTATCGTACTTATTGTAGGACTATAAGATGCGCTGCTATTGATATTTAAATCTGAATTTGGGTTGTTTTGAACAGCTGAAATTTGTATATCACCATCTATAATAATTATGTATTTAATTTAGCGGTTAACCAATTTAACTTACTTAATTAAACAACAGAAATCTTAAAAATACATATGTAAGTTACCTGTTGATAGTGAGTCATTGTTTAGTTGAATGCCCATGCTTTTTCTCGTATAGATCCTAAACCTGATATACTATTTGCACCTTGAATAGCTTGTAACACCATTAATTTTCCTCTTGAAAGTATTATTATGTAAGCATAACATATCAATCCAAACGCGTTAAAATAAAAATGAAGAGCTTATGTTTAACAATTTTCTTAAAGTAGAACGAAGTAGTTCACTATAACGAATGAATGTGTTATGTACGCATCAAAATATTTTATTTAAAATGGATGAATGAGGCATATGTACTAAATTCATTGCAAAAGATATGTATGAAGATGTTATGTGCCCTGAACACTTTCATCCATTGTGTTTAAGATCAAACCTAGTACATAATCCCTTCTTCATCTCTATATCTCCTAATATATTTATGGAAAATTGTAAACCTATTTAGCAGTTGTATTTGAATATAACACCTTCATTTATAACAAATTTGGTGATTTTTTAAAAATGTCACATAACACCTTCATCCACTTGCCCCTTCAATTATTACTGAAAATTACTTTGACTTTGTAATAATTTTAAATTCATTTATGAATTTTCCATGTAGTCCTTTAATTTACATAATATTTTATACAATTCTTGGTCACTTTTTAATGTTTACATGTTGTTTATAATTATGTTTTTTCTAATAAACTTATTTTAAAGTCAATTGCAGTTTTATTTATCAATAACAAATAATTAAATATGGACAATTTTAATACATGAAATTACCATAATTTTTACACCAGTAGTAACCCATGTACAGGCCAATAAAAAATTCTGAGGTACTTTTGAGTTGATAATTGGTCGACTGCAACAATATTATTGTTTTTTTACATTGGGCTTTAAATAGTATCTATTACCAGTTCAAGTAATATGTATTTATTTTGATCTCTTGTTAGCTTGTAAATTACCATTGATAAAATTATTGCTTAGTTTTTTTTAATAAACCATTTAAAATATTTTGATGTAGATTTATTATAACAAACATCTTAATAATAAATCAGATACCAGGAATAATTATTAATTATTAAGTAAAGCAGTATTCAAAGTTTAAAATTAAAACATATATCTTTTTTGTTTCCTAAATAGGCTTCCCAAGTTTCAATTTTGCTATAAAATTAGAATAAAAATTCAAAACATACATCGAAGGATTATCATTTTATTAATTAGAATTAGTTTCACATAAGAAGCATGCTCTTGAAGTTATAATCATATTTTAAATCTTTTCTTCCAATTTTGATATAATAATAATAATATACTATAATATAACATATAATAATACTAATACTGATATGAATATAATACAATAATATAATCATTGGAAGAAAATTTTAAATTTAACAAGCAGTGCCTGGTTTCAGGTGTGTACTTTTTATGTGAAATAATCTCTAAATTAAACATTAATAGTGTGTCATTAATGTGCATATATTAATATAATTATCATACAAAAAAATGAAAATAAACTTAAAATACCACCTTTATCGAAAAGTTTCCGGAATTTATTCAGAAAATGCAAAATACAAGTTTATTCATGAAAATTGACATTGTCCCCTTCAAAGTATGCACTTATGCCAGTGCTTGATCCAATCCTTGAAACATTTTTTATACTCGGTGTTCGGTATGGCCATCAGAGCCATCTTCGATTGTTCCATTATCTCCTCTCAGCTGCTAAAATGCATTTCCCATAGTGTTTTTTGACTCAATTGAACAGAAAGAAGTTGTAGAAGCCAAATCAGGTAAATTCGGTGGTCAAAAAGTATAATGGAGCGTTATCATGGTGCAAAATCCATAAGTTGTTTGCCCATAAATTTGTTTTTTTTTTGGTGAACTGCTTCACACAACCATCTCATAATGCCCAAATAATACTCCTTCTTCACTACCTGACCTTGTGGCAAGAATTCATGATGCACAACACCATCGTAATCCATGAAATCTGTGAGCATCATCTTCTTTTTTGATTGAAAACAGAATGGTTTCTTTAGTCTGGCCTAATTGGATGCAAGCCATTCACTCACCTGATGTCTAGATTGCATGTCAAACTATAAACACACATCTTGTCTCCAGTAATGTGTTTGATGAATGTTGAGTTCTATTCAGCAATGGAAATCATGTCTTTTGCAATGTCAACGCGATACCTTTTTTGCAAGAAATTCAGGTCTTTTGGCACCAACTTTGCTGCAACACGGCAAAAACCTAAATCATTAACTAAAATGTCTTGAACGGATCCATAAGCAATGTTCAAGTTCTCTGCTAGCTCTCTGATGGTTAATTTGTGGTTATTGACCAAAATTTTTTTCACATTATTGACATTTTTCGGTGTTGACAACCAACCACTGCATTCGTCATCCTCGACACTCACGGCCACTTCTAAAATGTTCGTGCCACTGGTAAATGCCTGTTTTCTTTAGAGTATTATTGCTGAAACACTTTTTCAACATTTCCAAGGTCCTTATACCATTCCATCCATTTTTAATGCAAAATTTAATACAAACTCGTTGCAAATTCAATTCCATTTCTAAAATTATAAAAAATCGAAAATACGCACAGCGGCAGATGTGCTCAAGACAGTGTAACTTTTACAAATGTCAAACTATGAGCCTGAAATGTGGCGAGAATGTCAATGATTAATGTGCCAACCTAACAAAGCAAACAGAACTCAATTTGGGTAACTGAGAGCGCTACACGATGGTAATTCCGGGAACTATTTGATCAAGGTGGTATACCATAATTTTAACAATTTATGGGATATATTCATGCTTTTATAATGCTCGGGTATATTATTTTTAATATTCTTTTTATATTTTAATTATAATTGTTTAAGTATATGTTTTATAAGATTTTAAATCTACAACATTTAAAACAAGTATTGTATGTTCCATAAATTCATAGGATTTATAACTACAGAAAAGGTGAGAAAGTCGCAAACCAAAATAGGATCTTTCCATTTGGTGAATTCCAATTATTCACGGCTACATAAGCAGAAAGTCAGTCTTATATCAGGTAATTTTAAAATCAGTATGGTACCCCATATTTCTTCCAATATTGCACATGTTATAATTATGCAAAATAATGATACCATAGGCCTTTATCAGATTTGTTATTTTTATGTCCCTATCACATTAACAGTGACATCAATTGCACATAAAAGTTTAATAAAAAAGATATTATTTATATGTGAATATTCTAGTTTGATTTTTTAGAAAGACTCAATAAATAATCAAGAAATATGCCCTTGATGGAACAAACCTATTTTTGTAACACTGTAAATGTATAATTTTGCAATTTTAGGTAATTTCTATATTGTGGGAGTTTTTCATAAATCATATAAAATTATTTCCACAACTTTCTTAATAAACTTAACAATTGTAATTGTGTTAATTTTAATTGTCTGACTTAAATCATTAACAAGATCATAATATCTAATATTTTTCCATAATAATTTTGTTAATAAAAATTAAAAAAATATCTAAAATATTTGTAATTATAATGTAATAATTTATTGTTGATTATAAATTAATATTGTTCATTATTAATAAAATAGATTAAATCTCACTGGTACGAATGTAGATTAATTTGATCGAGGAATTGGAGTACGAAGTACTAAGGCACTTTCGGCAGATATTATAGGAAGAGCATTTTCACAATGATAATTAATTAAATGGCTGACACTTTTAAACATTCTGTCTTTTGTTCGAACCTACAACAAAAACATTATTAGATATTCTAATTTATTTTATTTTATTTTTTAATAAATATCCAATAATGATGAACACTTTAAGCGAGAAAAATATTTGATTCATAATGATATAACTTACATTCATATATCATTTTGAATAAAATTGAAGTTTTTCTTTGGGATTTGAACCAATTTATTGGTAAGGATCAAATAATAAAGAGCAATTTAATATGCATTTTTTTATTTGCATAAAACTTAAACTGTTACGTTTGTTGCTGACAGTTTCAGTTTTGATTACATATTTTCAAAGTATTATTATTAATTATAAGTTAAAAGTTAATATCAATTATTTACTTACGTAAAAATGATTTTTTTTAAATGAAAGGGTAACCATTAAAAAATTATTGCTTAATAATAAATATCATCATTGGACCTTTAATGTCATCTTATAATTATAGTAATTTTAAAATTTAATTCTTTTATAACGAATTGTATTGAATGAGAAATTAGAAGGAGAAGAAGGAAAAACATTATAAAAGGATATATTTTCTATAGAGTGGGACCAAATGAAGGCTACTTTGTAGTAATGTAAGAAGTTTTCCTGTACTACAGGAATGAGAAGAAAACTAATTAGAATAACACACAAAGCAATAAAGTTTCAAAAGCACATGGATTTGAAAATGCATCTTTTATAAAATTGAAATAACCCTATTATAAATATAGCTGTGGTGGGGAAAAATAAGTTTTACAAAATAACCAAAAGATAGAATAGTTACTTGACAAGTTAAAATACTATGATCAACATCATAATATGTAACAACTGAAAGTCTGAATGGATAGAAATAGCATCAATTGAACATAGAAATTTCATCTTATAATTAGGCTTGTTCTCAATTAATGTCTATTTCATTTATGCTGAACAATTTCTTTACTGGGAAATGCTTTTGAATTTAAGAAAAGATTGAAATATTTATTTCTATAAACATACATACATTTTTATTACATTCAGATTAATCTGTAAAATACAACTGCTAGGCAGAGTTAGATTATTTTAAAATTGAAGGCTTAAAATAATGAAAGATATATGAATAATTAAACAAACTTTTTAGCACCTGGATGTCTTGTATAAGTTGGAGACAGATGGCACATTTGACCCATATCACCATGGGTTAATAGCAGAAATGCCAGATGCCGATATAATAATACAATTTGCCTACTGGACGAGAATTCAATTTGAACATATCTTAAAATGCACAATACACAATGTGCCAATGTTGATTGGAATAACACAACCTCACTTTGTTTTTTTTTGGTTTATGTACGGTAACTACAAATTTTTAATGTAAGTATAGCTCAGCCGTTTTAACCTGAGAAAAGGTTGTACACTGCGTATAAGGTGCTTAGAGTGAACACAACTTTGTATACTTCAAAGTAAAAATTCATTGATATTATAATCAGTACACCGACAATTTGTAAAGGGATAACAAGTTGCAGAATAATATCAAGTGTTTTGTACAATGAGTGAGAACGGTGTAAAATAATAGTAAAATAAAATAAGAGCGATTCTAATGACGGTGATATTGATTTTGATGATACTTTCAATGACAGTTATTACAATGAATTTAACATAAGACTGTGGTAATAAAGACCTTTTAAGAGAACTAGGCTTTTATTGACTTTTTACAACTAATAGATAAACTAAGGAATGACATATGATTTATAAAGAAATGCAAAGGTATTATGATAATATTACACTTTGCCCCCCCTTTTTTCTTAACATCAGTACACCACAGTATAAAGCAATGACAACTCACCACTGAACGATTAGGGTTAAGTAAGGTTACGCTACTTTTACTTGTCATGTGTTGCTGTCATTAGTTCCGTAATGAATATGTATTTAATGTGATTTTCTATTAAGTTTAATATAGCTCCACTTATTTATCGCATATAATCTTCTAAGTATTTAGGAGATTTTAAACTACAAACTACAAACTATCATTATCTGAATTAGAGTCGCCACTATTATTAATCTGTTGTAAAGTAGGTATACTTTGATTTCCATAATTGTAATGTACTTCTTCGGCACTTTCTTCATTTTCAACTTTTATTTGATTATGGTCAAAGTCGCCTTGTCCTAAAAAAATATCCTTACGAGGTGCTGATGTCGAACAGAAACTGTTGTTTTAGAGCCATTAGGTAATTTCACAAAAGCATAATCAGAGTTCGATCCTAGAAGCGTGACTTCCTCTACTAATGGATCATACTTACTTTGTCAATTATTTCTTTTGAGAAAGACTTTTCCAGGAATCGAAAGCCAAGTAGGAATTGAAGAGCCATTTGATGATCTCCTCGGATAATTGAACAGTCGTTCATGAGGAGTACAATTCATAGCAGTACAAAGTAGTGATCTTATTGACTGCAATGCATCTTCTAGTACTAATTCCCACTGACTGTTATTATTTTTTCTTGATTTTAGAGCCGACTCAATGGTTTTCCATATAATTCCATTATATCTTTCACACTATCCATTTCCTTGAGGATTGTATGCTGTTGTGTAACTTCTTGCCACATTATGTGAATCTAAGAACGACTTAAATTCATTTGATAGAAAAGAAGATCCCCTATCCGAATGCACATAGGAAGGGGTCCCAAAAATTCAAAATATCTGCCTTAGACATTTTATGACAGTGGCTGAAGTCATATCTGAACAAGTAAATACGAATGGAAATTGCGAATATTCATCGACAATTATTAAAATATAGCGGTTATTGGATGATGATGGCAGAGGTCCTTTAAAATCAATATTGAGTCTTTCAAAAGGTGACGTTGCTTTTATTATTTTACCTTGGTTTTTACGAAATTTTGGCTTAATTTCAGTGCAAACTGGACACTTAGATGTCACTCTTCAAACATCTTCAATTGAAAATGGCATACTCTTACAACGAATCCAGTGTTATAATTGAGTTACTCCAGGGTGACACAATGCATTATGTAGATTATATAGTGTATTGTCAATTTCGGTTGCAGAACATACTCTTAAAAAAGTATCAGCTATAGTATTTAAAATTCCTGGTTTATACATGATATCATATTTATAACATGATACTTCTAGATGCCATCTCAATATTTAATCATTCTTTATTTTTCCAAGATTTTTATTGTTGAACATAAAAGCAACTGATTTGATCGGTTATTAGTTGGAAGTGATGACCAAGGAGAAAGTGTCTTCATTTTCTAAGGGCTTCCACAATCGCATAAGCTTCTTTCTCCACTGAAGTGTCTTTGGTCTGATTTTGATAAAGTTTGTGAGAAAAATGCTACTGGTTTATCACGTTAAGATAGTTGAGCACCGATTGCAAAGTCTGAAGCATCAGTTTCTACAGTAAATATAGCATTAATATCAATTGCTGTCAGCAACATTAGCAATATCGTTTTTTAGGGTTTCAAAGGTAGTAATGGCACTCATTTCCATTGGAAATTGTTTACACTGGACAAGTGGTTGAACCTTTTTTGAAAACTTCAGAACCCATTTGGAATAATGAGCAAACATGCCCATAATACGGCATAGAGAATTAGCATCACTAGGAACAGGAAGTTGAAGAAATGGTTGAATCCTGTCAGGATCTGGCTTAATTGTTTTATGTGAAATGTTGAAACCAAGGATATTTATCGATTCTAAGGAA
>JAHWXV010907192.1:0-13852 GCA_024586415.1 Phrixothrix hirtus
ATACCTACTTATAATTTAATTAATTAGCACTGGATTATATAATACAAAATTCGTGTAGATATCTATAATATTTTATCAATGACAGGAAAATATCCATTTTGAAGAGAGTTTAAAAATATAAGGATAAAATTTATCTGGAAAAATTGAAAGAGTCAGGGAAATTTAGAATTAAAATTTTGTCGCCACCCTGAAGATTACTACTAATTACATATTACCTAACATACATAAATAACCTTTTCTTATATTGTTACATATTTAAGTTTTAATTTTAAACCTAATTCTTAGAATGCTGACTACCTGATTTGGAGAAAAACCACTTGGTCATAAATTTTGAGTGGACAGATAATATTAATTCATTTTACCTAAAACCCAGATTAACACGTTCATTGACTGAGATTTCTTTGTAATATCCGTAAAGTGTCACATAAAAAGTTTTATATAAAAGTGGTACCGGTTATCACTGTAGACCTCGCTGAAAAGTGCAATATCATCATCCTGTATTTCTTAAAATGTTTAAGGTTTTCCATGTTGTGACACAAAACGATGTTCTCATAGTTATTCTAGTAGAATTATCACCGGCAAAAGACGTAATGTCGTTATTACATTTTAAATTTTTACGGAAATAGGAAGTACATATTGTCATTAAAATTTCATTGAATATGGTTAAAGCATATGTGCCGACAAACATGTTAAAGATTAAAAATTTAACTTCGAGTTAGGTAAATACTTATTAGTGGTATATTTGGTTTAGGAAATTATAAAAAGCTTTGATTTATCAAAAAATTCGAGTTATTAAAATTCGACTTATCAATATAAAAATATGTATATTTGAGTGGCTATATTGACGGGAAATGGTTTCTAGTTCAAGTTATAAAAAAATTTGAATTATTGAGGTTTGAGTTAGCGAGGTTTGATTGTATGTCATTAAGTAGAATATTGCATTTTACGTATATTTACATTTATCTAATGAGTCGACTCATTTAAAAACTATTTTTTGATTATCTCAACATTTTACTATCTGAACCACTCTCAGTCCCACTTAATTCGGTTAATTGATGCTTTACTGTATATTAAACACAAATAATTAGATATTCACTTTCAAATTTTTCTGTAAAATATGCTGCCTCTTTAAATTCCCATAAAGAATGAAAATGCTACACATTAACATGCCTTTTCATTTAAACAGCAGCATTAGCATGTTATGAGCATGTGATCGGAAGTACTGGTTTTTTGTTAAAAACTGTTAAAATGACTGCTGGTGATGGTACCTCAAATTGATAATAATTAATTACATTCTGAGCAACTGCCAAATTAGGGCACTTAACTTATGTGTTTACCTAGTTTTTTAAATTTTAGAAATAGTTTGTTATTTTTCTTCATTGTTACATTGTTGGACCTGGTATTTCAATTATAGCTTAAGCTTCAGCTTACTTAAGCGATACTTTGTTGCTATGGAAATGATTATTGCTACAATGGTTTCGATGGACACAGAGCAAAGTTTAACTAAATTAAAGCTTAAGCTGATATTGAAATACTGGACCGTCGTACATAAGCTATTATGACCAAGGGATAAATTTACCTAAAAGTAGGAAGACTAAAAGATTTTACAAAAACATTAATAATTTTTAAGGTTTACTATCTTTTTTGTAATGGCTTTTGTTTAATTAGGTTATGATATTATCAACATTGTTGTAATTACTTTACATATAAATAACTGTTCTTCAAGCTAATTATTATATTGTTTATAGTGACTGATTACACTTTCCATTTAATATTTTCTGTATTTGACTAATCCTTATTTATTGTTTTTTGGTGACTAAAAACTTTACTAACCAAATTATTGCATGCAACTACTTATAAAGCATGATTAATAATTTTAGTCAAGCGGACATTGTTATAATTGGCTGCTTGTAACCACTATAAATTAAAATTTACTTTAAATGTAACAACCCTTGATTTACATTTGTCATTCAAAGGTACAAAAGCAATGACTTTAGATATTATGTTTATCTGCAATTTTACAATGACCATTTGTTGTTTCGAGTAAAATCAACAAACATATTTATTTTCAACAACTGATATTTTGAATAAAAAAAAATCTGGTGTGAGACAACACACGACTTTCTCTTACCCATTTTAAATTTAATTTGAATTTATAGACGTTAGTTACTTTCCTATACACCTAAACTATTAACTCTAAAATTAATTTAAAAGAATAAATAATTCATCCATTTATAATTTTCGTTATATACATACTAGAAGTTTTATAATTAAATTTTAAGCTCATTTAAAGCAAAAATAATTATAGATTTAAATAAAAAGTAACTAAGTATATAAATAATGCATACAAATCATTAAAATATTAATTTATTTTTATTTTGGGGATGATAATTGGAACGATCACCCATCCAAGTCACTGGCCAGACAAAACCTTGCTTAACTCTAGAGATTTTTCTCAATAACTCACTTTAACAAATTTTCTTAGAGAAACCAATTAGTTCATGTAATATAGCACTATAGGGGCAAGAAATGTGGTGAGTTTAAAAAAAATCGTTACAGCCGTTTTCGAAAAAATTGCAAAAACTAAAAATCACAAGAATAGAATGACACTTCCGGTCATTTGATTTTAACATAATTCTTACTCGGACATACTAATGTGGTAATAAACTTATATATCAAATTTCACTTCTACGACGTTTGGTTTTCGAGATATATTGACCACATACGTACATACACACGCACACATATGCACGCACACACACACATACACACAAACACGTATATTTTTTAAATGTTCAAGCACAACAAAATTTGCTTTTGAAAACCTTTCAGTCTTCAACAACTTTGAAGGCAGAATTTATAGAACCAAAAACTTCTTCCTCTTCTTTATCACTCTCCTGTATAACTTCATCATCTTTTACATCATTATCAATTTCCATATTTTCATCAATTTTCTCTTCAGTGAAGAGAGAGCCATTAGTCCAAATTAACGAAGTCCTCATGTTGGCTTGTAGAACATCAACCAATTTAATTAAAGTTTTTTAAAAAAAATTGCTAGGGTTACTCAGGGACTAGCATTGTCCATAAAAAGCAAAATATTTCATTTTTAAAATTCCATCCTTTTACCTGTGTCTAGAATTCAGTCATAATTATAGATCTTGTCATGTAAGCCTTTTTTATTAGAGATCCATATAGCAGGCAAGCTGTTAGGTGGTACATTTTTTAATGCCTTTGGCGGTGCAGCTTTTCTATTGACCAAAACCTTTTCTTTTTCACCAATCATATTAGTATAGAACAATATATTTAATCTTTTTTTGACATTTTGCGCCCCCTATGCACTTTTTGTTTTTAAATGTCAAAGTTTTGTCTGGCAAAGTTCTGAAATACAAGCCACTCTCATATGCATTTTAGATGGTTTGTATTTTATGGGCATTCTTGGCAACTTTTTTAAAAATTGGTCAACATCTTCTTGAATAACTTCTGCTGAAATACACTTGAAGGTGTTGTTTAGCCATCCATTGGTTGCACTAAAGGTCAGATACTCTAAATCGTTGGTTACTACTTTAGCCTTGGCTATTAGTACAGGTAAATTTTATAAATTTTTGATCCAAATTGTCATTGCCTACGAATGCTTTCCTTTTGTGGCTTTGGTTTTGCCTATATTGAATCTAAAATTATTAACAAAAATTCTAATTAAAAAAAGCTAAAAAAAAACAGTTACATACATATCTTCTATTCAATTTGAGAACTTTTACATTTTTTTACCCTGCAGTATTTAATTACTTCCATTTTTTTTGCCAATAGTCAAAAAATTTTCAAGAGGCAGCATTGTTATATCATGCCGCTTCTTAAATATTACTAACACTAAGACATGTTAAGCACTGAATTTGGATTGAAAAGGGAATCCCTAGTGGTAATCGGTAAAAAGCCATGACTGTCAAAAAAATTGGCGCATTTGTTATGTGATTTTATATCTGTTTTTGTCCATTTTTGGAAATTCATGTCCATTGTAATGAGCATTTTAAACGTGTTGGGGCTAATTACGTTGTCCGTGTCCATCCGATTGAGTGTCTGCTAATTAGAACGTATTTTACATACGAATTGATACTCCAAAATTTGGTTCCAAAAAAGTTGTTTGGTAATGAGAGATCTCTGCTATTGGGAGGTGTTTGCTAAGAAAGATTTCACTGTATATTTATATGCGATTTACCATTTCATCTATCATTGAGTGATTGGTAGACTTTGATTGATAGCTTTCCAATAGCATCAACTTATGATTTTATACTGTATTGAGAAATTAGTATTTATTTAGTACCTCTGAAGTAACTTGTACTTTGAAAGGAACTTATCTTCAGGTCATTTATTGTGAAGTTTTTTGTAGAACGTCTTTGCAGCTAACTTGGTCCTTGTATTCAAACTCCGATTTGCAGGTGAGTTAAAATATAATTTAATCACATATTACAAGGAAGAAGACACTTCTTACTTCTCAATTTGTCCTTTTATATCTTCTAGTTATTGCTATGACAACTCTTTCTTGCATATTCATTTACCAATAGACCTTTCTAGTTTGTGCGAACGAGATATATTAATATGAAATATAATGTGTGGAACAAGTTCAGAATAATCTGCGTAATTAAATCATTTGAAGTCTAACATAAATTTGAAACTAAAATTAATACTTTGTCAGGTTTTGTTGGTGTTCTGTGCCTAATAAACAAACTTTTTCTTAAAATTTGCTGCCGTATGTTCTGAGTAACGGCGTAGTTCGCAGGACAACGAAAAGTAATAAATAAAGAGTGTTTCCTGTCGGATAAAACATGAGAGGTGCATTTTTCTACGCTCCGTGATGATTGGGAAATATGTAATTGAAATTAAATTGACAGTTCAGGCGATTTTTCATATCTGGTGGATTTCGTCGTTGTATAATTGGTGATAACTCTTTGCGAGACCTTCTGCATGTGGCAGTTAATACACGCGTAGTTTGTACTTGAAAGAATCGGTTGTGTGCACGATTTCTTTGATTGAAGTGTTCAGGATGTGAAAGGACTCCGCAGATGTAGTATGTCAGAATACCAGGCCTGAGAGATTGAATAGTGTATCTCTGGCGATTGATCTGCCTTTTTTCACCTCGGTTGCAGCTTCATTGGACATGTTAGGTCCCTTGTGGGTACAGGAATCCATAAATAAATCACGATTGGCGTTTCTGGTTGAGGGCAATCGAGAAGCCCAGTGAAGTGATGAATAAGACTAAGGTACCTTTTATAATATTGTTCTTTTGTTTCCCTATTGTTTGCCTGTGAAGGACATAAGCGAAATATCAACGCATATTTTATTTGACATCCAGGCTGCCAACTCTTGTAGAGGCCAACTTAAACCTTCCCATTGCAAGGGGAGCCTATTAATACATACCTCCTGTCCAGCTTATGGGCGCATATCTGCATTGACTGTACCTAGTATATTTGAACCCTAATTTTAGTGTATATTAGATTGATTAGTTTTCTCCGGACCTCCCTGTAAACTTTTGTATACTGTTTTTTTTGCGTGTATGCTAAATAAGCCATTTGTTTAGCAATAGATATATTGTATTACTCATCTAGACTTTCATTTTGAACTTAGAATAAGTTAACAATTAATACTTTGTATTTCAGGTGATATGTGTTAGTTAAGGCACCTTCCTCTTTTGCCACTGTCTTAATTTATATTATTATTTGGGGCCTTGATAAGAGACAACTCCGGGACAACATAGCTATAGGCCACAGAACCATTTTTCCCTGTTCTGAAGAACAGCTCTATTCAGTATACAGGCTACCAAGAGCAGTGCCCCCCCCCCCTATATTTTGAATCCTTGTATGCGTTTCCCTTAGAGCGTGGATGGTGCTGGTGCAATTTGTCTGGAACCCTCCCTCCTCCGAGAAGCTAGTGGGACATCAGTATCGTTGTGGGGCGTTGCGCCTGTGACAACTTATCTAAATCTAATACTTGTTATGTAGCCTTCCAATATTTGTGAACATGTAGAAAATTAATTCTATATGAAAATAATTAATATCTTATAATAAAATCGTAGATTTAATTTGTGAGAGTTTATATTCTCTTGTTTTCGTAAATGATATCTAAAATTACTCAATAAACAAACACTGTTCAAAGAATTCAATTGTGGTACTAATTTTGTATGGAACTTAATATAATTTTAGCTCAACCTATGTGTGTGCATGTAGTACACGATGTAATGTGACATATTATGCTGGAAAGGTGTATTAGAGACTTACATTTTAAACTAAATTTTTTCTCTCAGTTCTCACTTTCTTAAAATGTTCGTTTAAATCATCACGTTGGGGTTTAATTCTTTTCTGTAAATTTGTTTTGTTGGAACTTCATTTGTGATTACTAATAGATGTTTCTACTATTGTTTAAAATTTTATGGACTATAAGAATTGTGTCTCTTTGTTGAATGCAGTTTTCTAGGAGCCACAACTTTTGAACAGGGTAGATTCGCAGGTTCTATGGCCTGCCACACCACCAATTTTTAAATGGACTTTTATATCGCAAAATCTCTCCACCACTACCACTCTGACGTCACAGTACAGGCTGTCTGATTGGTTAACATGAAAAATTTTAAATTAAGGTCCTATTGACAGACACTATATTGAATTGCTAGGAAATTCAAATTTATTTAAATTCAAATGCCATCTTTCTTATAACTTACGCAAGTGTTGCAGCCATCTTTGTTATAACACCATCTGTTGAATACTTTTTAAAACTTGGAATGTCATCTATAAGGTTGGCTGCCTATAATTATTAAGGAAACTGCTCCACAGGGCCTAAGGAAAAATATAAAATAAGATTAATGATCAATCATTTATTGGAGTTAAATAGCTGGAATATTTATAATAAGTTTTTGCTACAGACCGTGTGTATCACCCGTGTTCTTCATTGACAAGATTATTACTTTTTCTTTCTTAATGTTTAAATATGCTTATAACAACAAGGTAAATACATGTATTTTGTTTTCACCAATTTCACATTTGTTTATGCATATTCACGACCTTGCATTTTAGCAGTTTCTTCATAATATGATAGGCACCTCCTTATATACCTATTGAAATTATTTGTGTTAGTTGTTGATTGTAATAAATGATCCCGATTTTTATTACACATCATTCTTGAGTTGTATTTTTGCTAATATAACTATTTCTAACTTTGAAAATCAACTGTTCTCTAAGTGTTCTAATTTATAACTTTTTGCGATGAAATGTGTTGTAACACATTTATAATAGATGTGTTTAGTAATAGTTCAAATGCTATTTTGTGATACCATCATAGAGTTCTATGTAACAGTGTAAACTAGAATGCCATTTGGTCTGAAATATCTTGCTTACCCAGATTATATCATACCATTGCTGCAAGTTTAGTACCTTTATCACCACTCCTATTTCTCTTTCCTGTTTCTATTTGTTCTAAAGTATGTTGTGTGCTTATAAAGTAAACATCTCACTTGTCCTTCCATTTGCCTAGTCCTATGGCTTTGGAATTTTTTTCCCAATCACTTCCCCCTTTCTTACTTTCTGTATTTCAATATCTTTGGGCATATAAGTAATATGACAGCTAGAAAACATTTTAATGGATTGGTGCATAAGTTTGTAATATTTTTACCAATATATAAAAGTTTAATTTCAATAATAAAACCCAAAAACTAATTTCTAAATATGAAAATTAATTACCGCTTTATTTACAACTGTTTCCCAAAATTCTGGCAATTTATTGATTTCATATGAATAATTCTCGTGGTTTAGAATTGTCAGCCACAGGTTATCGGAGAAAGAGTTGATTCTTTCTTTGTGATTATTTTTTTCAAATTGTAGTTACAAGTTATTGTAGCTGTTGTCAATAAATTTCAGCAGTTATGTTTATACTACCTTGATCAAAGAGTTCCCAGAATTTGTTCAGAAAACGCAAAATACAAGTTTATTCATGAAAATTGATATTGTCCCCTTCAAAGTACTCCCCATTGTCTGCAACACATTTATGCCAGTGCTTGATCTAATCCTCGAAACATTTGTTATACTCGATATTCAGTATGGCCATCCGAGCCGTCTTCAATTTTTCCATTAATTCCTCTTGGTTGCTAAAATGTGATTCTCATAGTGGTTTTTTGACTCAATTGAATAGAAACAAGTCGCAGGGAGCCAAATCACGTGAATTCGGTGACTGTTGGATGGTATTTGTTCTGTTCTTGGTCAAAAACTCATGCATAATGATGCCATTGTGTGACGGTGCATTATCATGGTGCAAAATCTATGAGTTGTTTGTTTACAAATTTGGTCTTTTTTGACAAACTGCTTTACGCAACGTCTCATAATGCCCAAATAATAGTCCTTGTTCACTGTCTCTGACCTTGTGGCAATAATTCATGATGCACAATACCATCATAATCCATGAAAACTGTGAGCATTGTCTTTTTTTTGATTGGAAATGGTGTGTTTTTTTCGGTCTGAGTTCATTGGGTGCACGCCATTCGCTCACCTGATGGTTAGATTACGTGTTGTACTCAGAGTAGTACTCTAGTAATGATGCGTTTGATGAGTGTTGAGTTGGATTCAGCCTTGGAAATCATGTCTTTTGCAATGTCAGCGCGGTCCCTTTTTTGCAAGAAATTCAGGTCTTTTGGCACCAATTTTGCTGTAACACACAGAAACCTAAATCATTAACTAAAATATCTTGAATGGATCCATAAGCAATGTTCAAGTTCTCTGCTAGCTCTCTGATGGTTAATTTGCGGTTATTGAACAATTTTTTTTGCATTATCGATGTTTTCATCGGTTTTCAATGTTGACGGCCTGCCACTGCGTTCGTCATTCTCAATGGACTCATGGCCACTTCTGAAACATTTGTACCTTTGCTAAACTATTTTCTTTAGAGTATTTTTACCAAAACACTTTTCTAACATTTCTAAGGTCTTCGCACCATTCAATTAGTTTTTAACCTAAAATTTAATATAAACTCGTTGCAAATTCAATTCCATTTTGAAAAGACGCACAGAGGTAGATGTGCTCAAGACGGCGTAACTCTTACAAATATGAAGCTGAAATGCTGAAATATGGTGGGTATGTCAATAATAGATGTGCCAACCTAACAGAACAAACAACTCAATTCGGGTGACAGAGCGCTACACAGTGGTAGTTCTGGAAACTTTTTGATCAAGGTAGTATTGAACAAATGCTTCTAGTGACCTCTTATGTTTTTGTTGCACAGTAAAACTCTTTTTCTACACTCCATTTTCTTCTACCAACAATTAATTAAGACTGTAAGAATTAAAACTCTTAGGACATTATTAGTAGCCCAAAACTAAAACCTTAAAATAACAGTGACAAGTAACAAATAGGTTTATTTCTAAGGCACACACATTAAAAACCCAAAAATGCCATGAACTTATGCATCAATCCAATAGATTGAAAATACTAAAGTTCAAAAATCTGATTCTGAAATATTGTAAAACACAAATCTTCCTCTATCTTAAATCAGGTCTGTTTGACCCACCACACTTTTATTAGGAAACACACTAATCAATTTTTGATACGTCATCATGGTCAATGATCTTTAAGCAGACTATTTTTTATTTGATATTGTTTCCCTCATAAAAGTGGCAAGGAGAGTCGAAAGTATTTTTCAATAGGTTTGTCAGTTAAGTTAGCAATTAATGGATTAAATGAAAAATACAAAGCTTTATTTGTCTTGTACAAACATTTTATTCTAATTGAATGTTTGATTGCTGGTAGATGGTATTTTAGAAGAATTTTATTAGGTGAAACAATTAAAATTACATGTAAATATGGGATAAATGACTAAAATGTAACATCACCGCTGCTTGATTTAGCTTGTATAATTTTAAACAAAGTATTAACATATTTATCTATGTTATATGCTGTTTGCTATAAGGCTGCTGACGAAATTGCTTGAGGTACTTCCTTGCATGTTTTTCAATATGTAAAAGTTTATCAAAATTGATCAAAGCTACTGGAATTAGGAATACTGATATTTCATAATAATATGACATTGCATGTCAACTGACCTATGGAAACTGCTACATGCAATATGAATGGAAACACTCTTTTGTGTATTAAGTCAAGAAAGTCTTGTCTGTTTACTTGTCCTGTCTATGCTTTGATAAGTAAACACATATTTTTAGACCTAGAAACAAATAACTGTTACTATCACAAATTACTTAATATGTATTATCCATGTTTCAAACATTTTATATTTCTCTAAAATCAATTTTAATGATCATTATTTACTTTATAAAATTGTAACAGGTAGTTCATATTATGTTATGAAATGTTATGTAAAATATTAATAATGTGAATAACTTTTTTTATTAAAAGAATTGGTTGTGTCATCCTGGCCCAAAAATTTGTATGGATTTACTTGTTATATCTGAATAAACAATGTATCGTTGGTATGGAAAGTAACATTGTAAGATTATAATAATAAATTGAATTTAATTAATTATTGGTATTAATTTTGTTCAAGTTGTATTAGTAATTACACTTAATCTAATATTTATATTTTGCATGTTTCAGAATAAACAAAAATAATTCTCTGGTGATGGGACTACTTTATTTTTTTATGCAAGTTTCACACATATAAAAGGTTGTTATTAAGTATACTTGTTTGCTATTTGCTTTTCTTCTATGCTCACATTGCTATTTGCTTATTTTAAAATTTAAAAATATTTATAAATTCAAGTTGTGAATAAATGTTAACTAGGTTTAAGTATAATAATAATCAAAAAGTTCTTCATCTTAATTATTATTTTATAGTTTAATTCATTTTTGAAGAACTTTTTGATGAAGTCTTTCTTTATTACATTTTGAGACTTTTGGTAGTGATTATTTTTATAAATCTACCATTGATATATTTAATAATTTTTTTATAGCGTTAAAATCAATTGTTAATTGTTTGCAACCAATTATTTATAGGTTTAGTATGAAAGGGGCGCAACTATAAAAATTGTCATTTTGGGATAATCATATTGTTTACATTTTCATTCGGATTTCTATCCTATTCTATCATCAATATTATTCCAATATTTAAAAATAATGAAATTTAGTTTTTTAAAAATCAAAAAATAACCAAATTATGTGCAGGAAAGGCAGCTATTTGGGTACTTTCTTAAAAAATTAGATTTTTGTATTTACGCCTCTTTTACACTAAGCCAATGTACTGTATCAATTTATATAAAGGGTTTATTATCATTATTAAAGTGTTATTATATATATATTGTAAAAATAAATATTTATTAAATAAAGTATTTTTTTTAGGTACTTCTTTGTTTACTGTCTTTTTAATTCACTTATATTGATAATGGAATAAAGCCTTCAGAATCTTGTACCGTACCCTTATTTTCAGCACTATTACAATCTGTTGTCATAAAATACTTTCTGATTATGATCTACAAAACTTCTTTTGTACTTTGTTGATAATTTTTCTTGTATACAATCCAATAAATTAATCTTTCAAATTTCTTTTAAATTCTTAAATACATTAATTGTTTTAAACCTTTAATTATATCTTGGTTCATTGATTACTTGTATGCTACTGACCATATATAAGGACAATAATAATCAGTAATCAATTAAGATAATTTTGTTTTGTTAAAGAACTTATTATTGCCAAACACTAGCACCTAATTCATAAGAAAAGCACACTTTGAAACAATTTTAAAACTTTTTGTGTTTTTAACCTTAGCAATACAGGTTAATCATTTTAATGTCTTTATTAGAGCGTCTCCTGATGTTTGATAAATAAAGTATTTTTTAAAGGTTATTTGCAATTCTAAGAAATAGTATTGAAAGCTAAACATAATTCAATAGTAAAGCATGGTGTATTGTTTAAAATGTTAAAATGCAAAGAAATTTCTAATGAAAAATGCTCAGTTATTAAGTATATTTTCGTGAGATACTGTATTCAACGGTATCTAAATTCAGATGTATCGGAAACTAATACATTTTCATGATCACTCAGTTATATATGTGACTACATTACATATAACCCGGTTTTATTTTTAGTTCAACAAGTATCTAGCTGTTGAAATAAAACTGGTCTTTATATTAATGGTGACAATAGAATTGTAAACAACCTAATGAATGTAATTTGTAGGTAAGACACTCAAGTTTCCCTAAAATATACAAAAGTATCTATGAATTTTCATTGAATTTTTGACGGGAAGATATAAAAGTGCATTACATCTAATAGCATTTTTTAATAAATTGAACAGCTGTTTTTGCTCCATTGTTAAATTTTATAACCTAAATGTCAAACTGCCAATAAATAAACTTATTTAACCATCATATTTTGGCTAGAGCCAAATAACCTCTAAAAATATATAACCAATGTAATTAACTGCCTGGTTATTAGCATAAGACCAGGTATCTCACGAGAAAATGCTATTCAAATATCTAAAAAATTACAAATATCAAAAGGCATTCCATTAATATTTAAAAAATATTTTTAAATTGATACCAACATGTAAATATGAAGTTAAATGATGCTAAAATAAAAATTGATGAATACTTGGTATAGAAAAAGCCTTTGCAAACAACTACATGCCTGAACTAATAAACTCAAACAAACACAATATTTCAAAAAACTATCTATGTTTGTGATCAAGCACAATGATAATTCAATTAACAACAAAATAAAAAACACCAATGTATCTTTTGTGTTCGTTAACTCTTATTTCCAATGATCTTCCATTTTCTTCAATATAGAATTTATCACAATTATAAGGAATTATGTAAATGCAACATTTATTATTTTCATTCTTATTAAAAGGCTTAGTAATAGCTAAAATTGAATTTTGAGAACTAAAAATGGTTCTACTTTAACAGTTTTCACTTTCTCTTACCTATATGAATATAGTATAGAGAAAGTCATGTTTTCGATCAAAATTTTCGATGTCCAGTTTTTAACGGAAATACACGTTTTCAGGTCCCCTGAGACTGAAAAACATATTTTTAGAAATTGGTCTGTGTGCATGCGTATTTGTGTATGTGCGTGCGTGTTTGTGTGCGTGCATGCGTGTTTGTGTATGTACGTGCATGGGTGTGTGTGTGTGTGTGTGTACATAGTTGTCAAGATATCTCGAAAACCAAACATCCTAGAAAAGTGAAATTTTATATACAAGTTTATTACCGCCTTAGCACTTTCCTGTAAGACTTTCGTTAAAATTGAATGACCGGAAGTGCGTCTTTATTCTTGTGATTTTTAGGTTTTTTGCAATTTTTTCGAAAACGGCTCTAACGATTTTTTTTAAACTGGCCACGTTTCTTGCACCTGTAATGCTATATTACATGAACTAATTGGTTTCTCTGAGAAAATTCGTTGAAGTGAGTTATTGAGAAAAATCTCAAAAGTTCAGTAAGGTTTTGTCTGGCGAGTAACTTGGTTGGGTGACCGTTCCAATTATCGTCCTCAAAATAAAAATAAATTAATATTTTAATGATTTGTGTAGATTATTTACATACTTAGTTACTTTTTATTTAAATCTATGTTATTTTGTTTTAAATCAGCTCAAAATTTAATTATAAAATTTAGCAGATGTATAAAGGAAATTATAAATGGATGAATTATTTATTCTTTTAAATTAATTTTAGAGTTTATAGTTTAGGTGTATAGGAAAGTAACTAACGTCAATAAATTCAAATTAAATTTAAAATGTGTAAGAGAAAGTCGTGTGTTGTCTCACACCAGATTTATTAGATATATATATATATATATATATATATATGTGATTTCGTTTTTCCGAGATTCCTTCCACGTGTTTTTTTTGTCCTTAAAAGGACAGTTTTTAATGTGG
>JAHWXV010907201.1:0-12268 GCA_024586415.1 Phrixothrix hirtus
TGAGGTACCTAAGAGCTGCATGTGGCAAAACGAGACGTGACAGAGTAAGGAATGAATGGGTGATGGATACGTGCCAGGTGAAGGCGACACTGCCTGAACTCTGCAAAGAAGTGCGTTAAGATGGTTTGGGCATGTGGAGCGAATGAGTAATTAACGCTTAACAAAGAGAATATATGAGACAGGTATGAATGGAAAACTAGGTAGGGGTAGACCGAGAAAGAGGTGGCTGAATATGATTCAATAAATTATAAAAGGAAAGAGAATAAAGAGCGAAAAGAATAGGAGAGCTTGCCAAAAACGTTGTATGAATTTAATTGAAGCAAAAGATGTGTGTAAGGACAGAATGGAATGGAAAAAATAGTGAGTGTATGATAGTAGTGAAGGTAGGATTGGTAGGTAATATTGGGCTGATGTGGATACTGTAGAGTGCTGAAAGTTGTGTTGAAGCGCGGTGGTAGTGAGAGGGGTTGGTGTATGGGTGCATGCAGTGGTTGTGAAGGTGGAGGCTTGTTATTGGGTTTTGCCTACCCCACTAAAGGAATGGCATGATTGGTAGTAGTAGTAGTGATGCTTCCAGGAGTAGTTCAAATCAAGGTCTTTATTGAGATCAAGATTTTGTTATAATATTTAAATCCACATTACAGAAGAAAGGCCCAATATTATAGATTTCTTTTGTGCAAAAGTTGCAGGTGGGCAGTTATCACAAGCATTTTTGATAGTTTTCATCATCCAAATTAGTAGATTTTTAACTGTCAAGGGAACAAATAAATGAAATTTGTTTTAATAAAGATAAACCAGTTACACTGAAGTAACGTAGAATAACAAAATAAAAATTGATTTTCCAACAAAGTTAAAAATGGCGCGAATTAAATAAAATTAAAGTATTTAACCGTTTTAGTGCTACGCGAAGCGATATCGCTGCAATGTATAGTACCGAAAAATGCGTTGCAGCGCCATCGCGCCGCGATCTCAGTGTGAATTTGTCGCGTTTTATCTTGTTTGTATTTTGCAGCTAGAGTGTATTGTGATGATGAAAGCGTCATTGGGTATCGAAGAAACAGATTCCGAGTAACGGAGAGTGAATCTTCAGAATCGTCTTCTTCATCTTCTTCGTCAACAGAAAAGCTTATTTTACCGATATTCCTCCGACAAAACTATTTTCTAAAGCAACGAATGTTTTTTTTGAAATATCTGAACTTAGACGCGCACCTTCCTTTGATGCCAGACCTATAGCTTATTTTAACTTATTTTTTACGGAATCGCTTCTGAAAAATATCGTTAGAGAAAGAAATAGATATGCTTGTCAGTTTTTGAATTCTCGAATTTTATTGAAAAATTCAAGGGAAAAAATGGACACCAACAACAGTCCAAGAAATGGAAGCCTTCATTGCGGTCTTATTGGAAATGGGCATAATTAGACGACCAATAGTTGACAGTTATTGGAAAACGGATTTCAGACATATTCCTTGGTTTGGGAAAATGCTTTTCAGGGACGGGTTCCCATTGATGTTGAAGTTTTTCCATTTGATCGACAACATAATGTTAATTAAACTAGGTCACCCAGAATATGATCCATGTGGCAGAAAGGGTGGAATAAAGTATCCCAACCTTACCTGCGCTCGCTGTAAGAAGGGACTACATGGCCTTTGTGCAGGAAAACATAGTTGTTGAGGAACATATTTTCATTATTTATAATTTTTAATATATAATAATTAATTATAATTTTTATTTATCTGTAACCTGTTCTTTTCTTTCATGATTTATTTGTAAAACTTAAAAAGAATTATTAAAATTGGTTGCTAACTACGTAAGTTATACTTATACTTATTCTCAAAATACCTATAGCAATTTAGGTACATGTTTAAAAAGAATTCAGCATTAAAACGGTTCAACATAAGTGAATTTTACTGCGATAAATAAAAGCAGAAGGAGGTAAATAAAGTGATTTAATGTAACCTTACAAGAATTTACCTATGAAAATTAGTGAAATTGATAATTTCCGTTTTATTACTTAATATCAATGTAAACAAAACCCTTGTGCGATAAAGTCGATGTGGTAGTTAGAGTTAAAACTATAAGAAAATTGTATTGTTAAGTTTAAGTAAATTACATAGAAACTACAGTACCTTTGAATATAACCGCCGCCAGTTGTGTGATTAATAATTGTTAAATGTCTTCAAAATTAAAGACATCGAAACAATAACACTTTAATATTCCAAAAATTGACAAAAAATTTAGCACAGATATGCGCAAATGTCAAAAGAACTTTACAGTAAAATGGTATGCATTCAACTTTTCATTTTTATGGCTAGGTAAATTAATAAGGATACGCCCTCGTACTTTCATGGTAAGATGGCAAAAATAACTATACGAAGGAAAACTGGTATTCCTGTTTGAGAACTGTTGCTTAAATTTTACCGTAAAGAAAAGTTCCTTCGGGATACAAGCCAAATGATAGGCCGATCTCGTTCTACAATACAAAAAATTGTTGATAAATGTAAATTCGAAGAATTTGTGCAGAACAAACAAGGCCGAGACAAGAATTAAGTACTCGTGACAAACAAAATATTTTCAGTTAGTCCTAAAGAAAGTGCTGAGCGTAACATATAGGATACTATTCGCCGTGTATCACATCAGTTCGAATCTGCCGATGAACGCCGTTTATAAGAGCAAGTCATAACAAACACTTATAGTTTGCAAAACCTAATGTTAATCAACTTGAAGGGTTTTGAAAATGCGTAATTTTTTCTGATGAATTAAAATTAAACTTATTTGGTTCGAGCGGTCACCAAAATCTCTGGACATTGCAATATTCAAAATTCAAAACAATATAAAACACGACGATAGTTTAGTCCTATTCTTGGTTGTATAGGTGCTAGTGGGTTAGGAAACCTAGAGTTCATTGATGGTCTTATGATTAAAATGAGATATGATATTTTAAAGTTTCAGATATAAAATTAGATATCCCTCGGTTATACTATTTACAGCAAGACAATGACCCGCAGCATACAGCATCTGTAGCTACGTTTCTAAATACTTTTATTTCGAGTGTCGAGTGAGAGCATGCATACCGAAATCTGCACTACGGGAAATTCTTACAAAATCGATCAATACATTTTTGATGGAAGGTAAAAATCTTATATCATAAGCGCTTGGTAAACAAGAACAGATATATTCTTCAAGTCGAAACTGCAATTAGGCGGTGTTTGCGAAACACGCTGTATATCACAATACTAATGACGTACCTTAAAAGTGGAGACAAACACTCTAATGGCTCTGCAGATACGGGAATAAAACTGAAAGAAAGATTCTAAGGTGCTCGCTATTTATGACGGTTCCTGTATATAAAAATCAATGCAAAATTCTGACAAAAGCTTCAAATATTATTTACGTTGCTTGCAAAATTTAGGGCATAGTTTGCCTTAAATAAAATAGCTAAGGGCAGGTTTTCAGAACTGACCACCCTGTATATTGTTAATTTAACTAACTGAACTTTAGATTTTTAGGAAAGTGTTATATTTACCATGAAACAAATGCTTTATGACTGTCGTTACTAAACATTATTAAATTAATTACGTCATTAAATAGGACTAAAATTCTAAGAACAAAGAAACATTGGCTTGCGGAATCTAGATTCTAAATTGCTTATTTACAAAATCCAGCTTGTTATTATCACTGGAAGTAATTGATTTACGATGAAAAATAATAAACGAACCTCAGATTTCACTAACGACACTTACAATATTTAAAGGAAAATGCGCATGCAACGTATTTTAATGTGGGTACCCAAATTATTATGATAATAGTAATTATAAAACTAACGGATTAAAGTACAATAGTAAATATGATATGAGCATTTCGCTTTAATAATTAAAATTACAAACGTAAAATGTCCCAATTAATTAATTTTGATTCAACGCTACTTCAGGTATTTCAAGTCGGTAATTCATTTATTTCATCAATATGTGTATATAACGGACCGCAACGTCCTTTAACTTGTGTTACGTTATTTTAAAGCAAACAAAAACTGGGTCGTTCGGTGATGGTAGAAATGTCTGTAGATACGTACAGGCGTAAAGTAGCCCTTCTTTACCAAGTTCAAAGTAAGCAAAGAAAGAACAAAAAAATATAAGACACTTACACTTACTCGGGAAGCACGTATAGCTCTTAATTTTTAGGATTGATAACCCCCATGGGTAGGATGATACTTAAAAGAGGTTGGCCGTTTTCATATTAAATTGATTATCCCAAAATAACTTTGATTTACTGCTTAAATGTCTAAAGCCAGGCAGGTACTTTACAACTTTAATAAAGGCAAATATTATTCTCCTAAAATAAGTAAGACACGTCCGAACATTAACTGTAACTTCCACACCACCTAACTTAAGCGTGGCTGCGTGATCACTGTCCCCCCACTTCATAATGTTGTCTCACGGGATTGCTCATAATATGCCCGATCAGGTTATATTATCCCGTTTGTACGGCGTCGAGAAAATATCTTTACACTAGTTGAATTGTAACCCAGTTAATTATTTCTTAAGCTTTAAATGGTATCATTCCCGTTAATTCTTTGTGTACATTACTTTATACTTTGTATGAAACAAACTATAACCTTGCTTGTTATTGAAGCGTGATCTCATGTGCCTTGCAGAAATTTTCTAGAATTTCTGATGTAATATCTGTTATTTCATAGCTTGAGATAATTTTTTACTAACGAAGTTTTAACTACAATTACTAGGCAATATTCCAAAAGTAAAATACGACGTGCATTCAAATAGATTTTTAATTTAACTTTATCTTTCTTTTACAAGATGATTTCTAAATTATTTTAATAAACCCTTGTATAACTAAAATTGTATTAATCATTAACATGCATGGTACTAAATATCGCTTAATTTATCTAATGTTCTTAAACAAACACCAAAAGCTGACAAATTACCTACTTTGAAAATACGAAAATGGAAGTTAAAAAAACGAGGACTCAAAATAAAACTCTGTAACTTCATATTTTGTTCCAAAATACACGGGAAGTGTAGTTTCCTGAATAGTTAAAGCAATTTCATTGGGAAATTTTCCGACATCCGCTGTTCAGTGCGAACCTTACGTCGAGTGGCTATTACCTTTCTTCCATATAAAACAAAAGCTTACATCGCATAAGTTTAAAGATGATGCAAAATAGCAAAATGGAATGATTAATTGATTTAATTCATTGGCGGAAGAATTCTTCAGTAACAGCAATAACTGAACGGTATCAAATATGTGTTGTTGTAAATGGCGACTATGCAGAAAAACATTGTTTGTTTTGTTGTAATGAAGTATTTTATATTTTGCTTACTTTAATTCTTATTTCATAAAGGTTCTTACTTAAAAACAAGCACAGAATTACCGAAAATTAGGAATTTAGTTTTAAAAATTAATATGCTCCTTATTTTGTGGAATGAACTAAGTCAATCTGATTTAATACATTTTCTACTACCACTTCTTTTTTGACAGCTCAGGGATAAATGGTATTACAGTAACACTTTTTACATAAAATACTAATCTTGATAACTGTAGAAACCTATGCAACGTGTATTTAGTTCAATAACTCAATTAGTAGATGTTTAAGGTGCTGTCATCACGGTGTCGAGTAGTTTAGAATTATGACAATAATTTACCAAGCTTGATGATGTCCTTAGTAACTTGGAAGGCTCTCTTCGTCTGGTTTAGCGATCAGAATACCTGTGAAATAATTATTTACCGGGGAACGTCGTTTGTTGAAATGACGTCACTCGGGCTTCGGTCAAGAAACGAACTACGGTAATATTTAATTGATGATCATTGCGACTTTCGGCGGTATTAAAAAGAAATGTAACAGTAATAATTTATTTATAAACTTTAATGAAAATTGAAACACAAATCAAATCAAAATTGTAATTGCTCAAAATGAAAATAAAAATAAACATAGTTTTCTGGCAGCAGACAAAAATATATTATTTACAATCATTTATGTATGCATGAAAGGTCAGCTTTTGCATGAGATTGATACTGCTGTTAATATCTAAAATCGTCGCGGCGTTGAAGCGAGTGATCGGCGCAGCGTGTCCTGTCCCGGTCAAGTTCTGCGTTCCTAATATTTCTGAATGCAAGAGTCGGCAGTATGCTTCGAGATCTTAGCATGGGTGCGTCGGTCTTGGCGGCCGGCGTGTACGTAATTTGTACAGGAGACGGATATCTGGTGCGGTGGCGTCAGAGTATACTCGCGATCTTTCTTTCCACTCAGTATCGCTAAGAGTCACAGCGTTTGGCGTCGTTTGCAGATCGCTACATAGCAATTCATCTGCAAATGAAGTGATGTTTTATATGACGGATAATTTCGGTACAGCGTAGTTGTGAATTCGCTATCAATACAACTTAATGCACAACGACGTTAACGAGCGCTTTGCGTCGGACACAAATAGTTACAGAGTAACTAGTTTGTGGTCGACCCAAAGTCGATTTTGTTGTAGGTTCGGCGGTGGTAACACCAGAGATACTCAGTTACGAGCATTCCTGAAGTTATATGGTTCTACATTCGGTCTATCTTTTTACAGAGCAACAAAATGTAGAGCGTCGCGACGCTCTATCTCTATCAAAACAACGCGCCGTTCTAGAATCTATACATGTAGATCCCTAGCATGCGGCACCTTTTAATGGTTTATTAATATAAACGGAATTCAGGATTTTAAGTCTTGGCGAGTCCAGAAGACGTCGCGTGAAGATCACTGTAAACATTTAATTTATCCTTTAGGAATAATACAGTTAGTTTGTAATTACTCACATACAATAATTTACTTTATAATGCGGGAATGCTTTGGGCGCATGTAATGGAGGAGTTGTTCCCGGCACTTGAAACGCCGAACGGTAATATTAAGTCTTTTTATTTGATCTAATGGGAACAGTGCAGGCCAAGAGTGAATAAAATAAGAAATTTCCCTTCAAATCTATTTACTAAAACTTTGAAATGCCCTAAAGCTATTATAAATGTTCTATTTCAATACACAAATTTGAAGAATGCTTTAAACCTGCTAAGAAGCTTTCATCCTAATTAATGCTGCGGACTGCACGTAGTTGTAAGCATTAATTTACAGAAAATGTTAATCACATTTTTAATTTGCATTTCTTTAAGTAATTTTCTACTTAGCTAAAACCTATTTAAATTATTTACATAGCTTTATGCAATAAATTTATATCTGGCAAGTGGATTGCCGCATGCATTATGAGCAACGTGGATTTAATTTCAATAACTATACAATGGACTAAGATATTAAAAAGGAGATGTGATTTCAGTAACATCCATACATTAAAAGATTACAAAGATTACAATAACCAATTACAAAAGCAGTTCGATGTGGGCAAGATTCATCCACACATATTAAAAAGTAAGCTGCGAATATACCACGTTGAATAAAATAATCGATCTGGGGGACGCCATTGAATGATGATGTGACGTTCCAATTCGTAATGAAAGATACACGGGAAAGACAAAGAATTTACATTCTACTCGGTGATGGCTCAGTCGTGCGGGGCAGGTCCTGGTTATGTCCTGAGTAACTTAGAAGCCTTTGTTCGTCTGGCTCCGCGGTCGGTATATCTGTGGAATAATTATTTACCAGGGGACGTCGTTTGTGAAAATGACGTCGCTCGCACTTCAGTCATGAAACGAACTTCGGTAATATTGAATTGATGATCGTTTCGATTTTCGGCGGTATTAAAAAGAATGGTAACAGTAATAATTTATTTACAAAATTAAACGGAAATCGGAACACAAATCAAATCAAAATTGTAATAGTTCAAAATGCAAATATAATGAACATAGTTTTCCTAAAGCAGACAAAATAGATTATTTACAACCATTTACGTATGCATGAAAAGTCAGATTTTGCATGAGGTTTATACGGCTGTTAATATTTGAAGTCGTCGCGGCACTGAAGCGAATAGTCGGCGCAGCGTATTCTGTCTCGATCAAGTTCTGCGTTCCTAATACGTCTGAATGCAAAAGTTGGCAATATGGTTTGAGATCTGAGACACGGGCACGTCGCTCTTAGCGGCTGCCGTGTACGTAATTTATAAAGGGGACCGTTATCTGGCATGGTGGCGTTAGCGTATACTCACGGCCTTTCTTGCCACTCAGTATCGCTAAGCGTAACGACGTTTGACGTCTTTTTCAGATTGCTACATAGCAACTCGTCTGCAAATGACGGTATGTTTTATATGCGGATAATTTCGGTACAGAGTAGTTGTGCGTCCACTATCAATACAACTCAATGCACAACGACGTTGACGAATGCTTGGCGTTGGTCACAAATAGTTACAGAGAAACTTGTTTGTGGTGGACTCAAAGGCGGTTTTGTTGCAGGTTCGAAGGCGATAACACCAGGGATACTCAGTTACGGAGATTCCTGAGTTTATAATGTGCTACACTCGGTCCATCTTTGTTACAATCTTTGCAACAAGAGATAGAGCGTTGTTCTAGAATCTGTATATGTAGATCTCTAGCATGGGGCGCTTTTGCAAAGGTTTATTAATATGAACGGTATTCAGGTTTTTAGCAGTCTAGGCGAGTCCAGATGACCTCACGTGAAGACCACTGCAAAATTGAATAACAAACTAGCTTGACTTTATAGAAAAGCTTTCACGGTTTATGCACAAGGTAATGTCCCGTATTGAGTCCCATACGAAGACTGACTTTCTATTTGCAAAAGCGTCTTATTTATAGTTAAATTCATACTCGCGTTCTTTCTTCAACGAATATGGATTTCGACGGTTTTCTTTATCTGCTATCTAATCAATTCGGATAACAAATAAATTTGCTTTTACCAAATCGTTGCAAAACGTGATGCAATATTAGGCAATAGCATTTAATTAGTTTTTACTAATTAATTAATATTTAAATCATTTGAGATTGTTGCTTATGTTAATTATTATTAATTATCAAAACAATCTTGATTGATTTTGGACGGTAAACGGTGACTTATGCGTCTGGTTGTGCAATCTTTATTAATTAACTTATAGCATGTTTTATAACAGATTTTAATTAGACAATTTTTCATTTGCAATTTAAACTAAAACTATACACTCGCGCACGGTGTTCAACACTTTCTTAAAGTTTGTTTTGTCTTTAATTAAGTCTTAATTGATACACTTCCGAAATCACTAATATAGTGAAAACCCATAGAATTCTCGGAATTCCATTAGATCGGGTTTCGCGATATTACTATGTTTCCACGGGAAACGTTATAAGTAGACCTTATGGTAAAGCAAATATGGATGCATGTTACATTTAGCAGCATTATAATAATCATAAAATACCCATACTCGACTATTCTTTCCATATTGCTCGAAGCTTCTAGTGATACCTTACAAAAGGAACGTTAGAAATAGAATGAAAAATTTTTAGATTAAATTTTGATGAAAATTAATTTTGAATTCGTTGTATATAGCAAAATTTTTTCATCTGTATTAGGAATATAAAGCAAGTTAGATTTAAATAAATTCAATATTTGTATATTGACTTTTTTCGTATAATATTGTCTAAATTATCGTTTTGAAATTCTGCATTATAAAGTGGTTGGTAATTGTTATATTTTATAGAATTATTGCAATTTTAATGTTTATTGCAATATAAGTATTCGTTTTTGTCTGGGAAATATATTGAGTTTATGCTTTCTGTGCTTTAGTCGTTGACGTGGCTATGAGAAATTGTTTAAGCAATCTAAAGAGATAGTTTCTAAGCATTCTTGGAGGATTATTATTTTCAGGGAAAACTGGTTTTTGCTAATCTGTACAATTTAATTCTTGCGAAACAAGGTTATATAGAAATATGGAAATAGTTTGTACAATAAGTTTGGTATAAAGTAGGTCTTTTCCTATCCAACTGGTTTTTATGTGTTCTGGACGATTTTTCGTGTGAAGATTCCCTTTTAGTGTGAAAATATTTATATTTGAATTTTGAGTTCTATTTTAAAGTATAAAAAATTGTTTCAAAACCTGCTTAGGATTAAATGGATTAGTTGAATTTCATTCAAATGGATTTGAATTCCAGGCTTTAGTTTGAAAATTATTTCCAATATTAAACTGATATTTAAAATTGAGACTTTATTAACACTGTGATAGTCTAGGTTGATAATTATTTTGATTATAATGTTTTTTGAATTTTGTTAAAATTGTGAAGAAGAAAAGGAGGCAATAAATCCCACTTTATTCATTAGTCGAAATCATGTTTTGATATTATTTATAGGTCGCATAAAGCGTCGTGTTTTTAAGTTGTGCTATTATTAAGGGATTAATAAAGATTAAAAAAGTTTTTTTATTCGTGCTGCAGTATATTTTACGAATATTCTCGTAAAACACTAGTTATTAGAATGTTTAGCTAGAGAGTTGTCAAAGATGATATCTACAATATACATCCTCTATTCTAGTTAAGTTTATTTTTAAAATCTGCAGTTTCATCAATGGCGAGTTATTACAACATCAAATTTTGAATATGTTGACCTCTCTAACATAGATGCTTGAGAATACATGCCGAAATATCCAGATTTCTGGTCTTCAACGTTCCTGCTCCAGGTTTACCACAATACATCTGTGGAAGTTATTTCTAGGGTTCTATTTTTATAAATTTAATTTTTCAATGACTTTTGACCTTGAAATTACGCTAATATTTCTTGGAACATCTTGCGCTTACAATTATGTTTAAATTAATAATTAGATCCATATAAAAATCCACAATTATGACCGGATGTGTACAACCTTTTGGGTCTATAAAACAATGGTAATAATTTAAATTCTGCCTTTGATATTTTATTCAGCTTAGTTAATTTTGAAAGCAACTTATATCGTTATTTATTCGATATAAGGTTCATTTAATCATGCTAGTTAAGGAATTCTATTAAACGAATTTTATTTTTAATTTGTTTGGGTAGCGCTGATTTCATTGACACCTTTTGCTGCGGCACTCTGAAATTTTGAGAGTTGCGAATCGAAGTAGACCGCGTGTTGTCTCGGGCATTGTTATACGAGCAGCGTGTGTATTAAGTTGTTATGCTTGTGAATTTTGGACACCTGTGTTATACGCGGGGCGAGTTAAAGGGCGAATGATTTCTTGTAGATAAATTGGTTAATTATTCTTTCTTATTTTGTATAGTGTTTTGGTTACGGGACATAGATTGTCTCGAACGTCGTTTTTGGACGTATCTTTTTGAGAATGGGACTTTTTTCAATGGTAATTACGACGGAATAAGAGCCCGTGAGAACACCTAGGATGAGGCCTGCGTCGGCTGATGTAATTCACCGTTTGTTATTAATTGTTTAGTTTTGGTTTAACTGTAATTAATTTTCGGTAGTAATTGGTATTTCTGGTACATCAGTTTGAAGATCAGAAATCAGTATTTGCGCTATTAGATCTTCAGTCGACTTCCGAATCTGTTTGGCGTTCATATAACCCAGGGACTACTTAGAGGTTGTCTCTACGTTTTCTAAGCGTTCTTACCCAAACTTTAACGACTCGGCGTCCCGCTTATACGGTAGCACTCGCCTAATATCTTCTTGCGAATGGTCAGTGACGAAATCTATATTTTACTTTGTACCATATACATTGTCTAATTCTTTTTATATTTTCAAACATATTATTGGACTATTTATTTGGTTTCATACAGTGTAAATCATTCAAAATTCATTTACGATAGTAATATATAAAGTTGTCGTTTGGTAATGTAAAATTGAATTTGATAGTAATTGACATTATTAGTGTTTAGGATAAGAAAAGTTCTATTTAAGTATTAAATCAAGGGTTTCTTTATAATTTTGGTCAGTTTAATAAAATATTGGAATATTTGTGAAAGTAATTCTTTTGGTCGGTTTACAATTTTGGTTATTTTTAACGAATTAAATATTTTTACATATTTTATTATTGGGGATTGCGTAATTCGGTTTTTTTCAACAAATTTAAATTAGGTGACTTTATTTTACCCAGTGTCAATTTTAACTACGATTATTCGTAGAAAGAAATACTTATTTAATTATGTTCAGACATTCTGAAAACATTGTTCTTGTTTTAAGAAATATCCGAGGCGTTTGCAAGATATTTTATCGCGCAGTCTTGTAACGTAGCTCGTTGCGTTATTTTTGTGTAACGTCCACAAACTTACGGGGTCTACAAATGCCTGGGATAGCTTCAGAAGGAGAAAGGGCCAGAAGCTGTACTGATTAGTATGAGATGCGTTACCTGTGTTTAGTTCGAAGTGTTCGGAAT